>LUCW03000498.1:0-20000 GCA_001586965.3 Sphaeroforma sirkka
TATAAATATAAGTAATCCGAACATAACATAAGGAATAAAACATAAGAAATACACATATATATGTTGACGTGAATAGCAAACTCTTACCGACTCTGGTTCGTCCTCCTCGTCCTCAGATTCGTCATACGATTCTTCTCCCGTGGGTTGTCCTTCGTGTATCCTATTCATTTCCGAACCACCACTAGAACTACCTACAATAGGTCTTACATCGATACCCATACCTACACCCGCACCCACGCTAGCTGTACGACCCACACAACCGTTCGACAGCAAATTTTGGTCACTGACTGGACCCGCTGAGTCGGGCTGAGACACGTATGCGCGGGGACCTGTGTACCCGAGGTTGCCATGGTTAGGGATTAGGGTTTTCGCCTGGCTAAGCTCGTCTGTATTTCCCACAGCCGGCGTCTGTGCACCTATATCCATACACTTGTCAGCCACACTGTCGCCTGCGGTTCTCTGGAGAGTACCATCCCCACCATAGCCGGAATCTCCACTGCCTTGACCACCGAGCCCTGTCTCCGGCATGCTCTCCTTACCTACCGTTCTATTTATATCTTTCTCGACCACACTCTCCGCCGCAGGTGCCGTACGGTCTCTCCCCCGTATGCCCTCCTCGGGCACCGTTCTATTTATATCCGCACCAGTCCCAAATACCTCTGCCCTGTCCCCGCCCGCATTCTCGGGTGTGACCGGGGGGGAGGCCGCTCGGGCGGAGTGTAGTAGTTTGTATGCTGCCAGATTGCGGTCTTGTAGCATGTTGTTGATCACATACTGTGCCGTGCCCAACTGCTGTGGCTCGCATCCGATGCATTGCCAGGCATCTGCGGTAGGCCGGATAGGTGGGTATACGAAAGGTAAGCGTAAGGCGGTGCAGACGCAACATACAGCCGGTGTGTGTATGTCTAGTGGTTGGTTTTCAGTGTGGCCTATATAACTACAACAAGCGGATAATCAACTGACTCTACCGCTCATGTACACAACCGCATTGTTCTCGTGTCTATAGTTTTGACCGTTCGCACTACAACGAGGCTAGGGTTTTAGGGTGTTTAAACCTCTAACACTACTAGTGATACAACGAGGCTAGGGTTTTAGGGTGTTCAAACTTCTAACACTAATAGTAATACAACGAGGCTATGTGTTGAAACCTCTAACACTACTAGTAATGCAACTAGGCTAGGGTTCTAAAGTGTTTAACCCCTTAAGACTACTAGCCTCACCTAAGACATGTCAGTCGGCCTTGTGATTAGGCCCTTCTCTATTCAATCCAGTACACAGTAGATATTTGCTGACTAAAACCCAACTCACGCCAGCGATATAACTGGACATACCGTCCTGTACCAAGGCTGACTGACTAAAACCTTAAAACCCTAAAACTCAACGCACGCCAGACAGATAACTAGACATGCCGTCTTATACCAAGGCTTACCTACTTATAACAAGACATACCGTCCTCTACCAAGGCTTACTTACTAAAACCTTAAAACCCTAAAACTCAACGAACGCCAGACAGATAACTAGACATACCATCCTGTACCAAGGCTTGGGTTTCGTGGTCCATATTTCGAGCAATACACAATTGACACACGCCCCTTGGGCACTTGCTGCACAGAAAGATGTCCCCGCAGTCACCGCACACCTAGTGGGAAGGATACACACATGTGATAGTGAAGGTCAGTATTATCGAAGGATGGCATTCGATACTACTTAAGATGCTGTGAGAGCTGGCGATTGTGTGGATTCGTATAGAATCTAGTGCTCACAGCAGAACCTATATATATATATATATATATATATATATATATATATATATATAAGGTTTAGGGCTTTAGGATTCTAGCCTAAAACCCTAAACCCCTATCATGGTTGTCACAGCACCCTCGTAGTTGCGCAACGCGTCCTGTATATCTTCCCCGTGTATAGCAATCAAATTATAGAATAGTGGACTAGGCATACAGGGACTAGGCATACAGGGACTACTACACATGCAGATGGCAAATGTGGACAGTTGTTCATGCATTGCACACACCGGTGCAACTTTCGGGCCGCATACACACCGCACAAGCCATACGTGTCACAGTGCACAGGATAAGTACTTTAGTAAAGTATAGCTATTATAATATAGTATAGTTACTATGATATAGAATAGTTACTATAATACAGTATAGCTACTATGATATAGGATAGTACTATAATACAGTACAGTTACTATGATATAGGATAGTTACTACAATACATACAGTACATTTGCTGTGATATAGGATACTTACTATAATACAGTACAGTTGCTACAATTTAGGATAGTTACTATAATACAGTACAGTTCCTATAATACAGCACACAATGCCCATCGCACACACCTGGCACTCATTCTCCATCCCCTCGTCGTCGACTGTGAACTGCATGTTCTTCACTGCTTTATAACACGTCTTACAACACGCCAGGCGCACATTGGGGTCCACTGTGCACGGATGCACCTTAGGACGCTCCACCTCATCTGTGTCACTGGCAGTGCATAGATCGAATGTGATATGAATGCATGGTTATGGAAATAACAACTACAATGTGAAGGGTCTATGTAGACATAACTACTATGTGAATGTATGATTTTAGGATAAATGTGGTCCCCCCGCAAGGTATGCGGTGCGTGTTGATGGCCAGGACATCGTTTTCCGACATCGTTTTCCGTTGTAATATTCACACTGATACGAGGTCGTGCATGGGAACACAATGGTTGGACGTCATTGGGAATCGCTGGCGTTCGCGTGACATGGGCGTGTGTGTATACACCACTCCTTCTGTAGATTACCACTCCCTCTGTACATATACCACTCCGTGTGGTTGCAAGTCATCTGGATCGCAGAAACAATTCCTAGCTGCACCGAAAGAACACAACCACTCCGCTACGCATCGGGGGATCTAGTGTATAGTCACCATACCTAAAATATGTCAAGATGACCACTCAGTAGGTCAGAAATACTCTTATCTGTAACTCGTCTCTAAACGTGGGAACTAAAACCTTGTAACTCATTTCTAAATATGGGAACTATAGCCCTTAACTGTAATACGATCGTTCACTGTATCGTATGATTCGATCATACAACGTATCGAATCAATCCCCTTTAGAAAAGCTAATAGATCATATTTGGACTACAACAGACCTAATACATGCACACATCCGACACAAGCACTGGTGGAAGTAGTATAGTTCTCGCCCACTCCAACAACTAGTTCTCCGAACGCAGCAACAACCCCAAAAATATCTCGCACATAAACTTACGCATTTTCGAAGAGATGACCACAGGCGATACATTGCCACACACAGAGTATGGCTTCCAGGACATCTCCCAATTCCTCACTCAAGTCAGCCTCGTATACGGTATCATCCTTGTTAACGCTAACACTCGTGGTACCGGCTAAAAGACTGCCACCATCACCATCACTACGGCTGAGTAGATTGCGTGCGGTCACTTTGCCTGGTATTAGCGTAGCTCGCTTATTCGGTCTCTTCGCCGGCAGTATAGAAATATTCGTATCAACGTTGTTCGATACAGCGCTGATGTGTGTACCTACATCTGTACGTGTACAATCTCTCTCATCGTGTATATGCAAGCCCCTCATATTTGAGACTCTGTGTATGCGGTATGACAGTATTGGTACTATGTATGGGTGTAGGCTCGATCTTACTACCAGATCCCACGTCAGTAATAAACTCTACACCCATACCGTCAGCTGCATTGCTTGATTCATTCCTGATATATGATAGGACAGGTACAGTGGGATATGCCTAGGGATAGTGTGAGCTGAATGCACATGTATTGGTGAGCCGTCTGCTGCGAAGATCCTACTGCGATATTATGTCATGAGCTACCGCAGGTTACGATTGTCACTTCAATATATGGATTCAATGACCCCTTGAAGTTCCTGCTTGATGTCATATAGTTGATCTTGCAGTATATAGTATATACATTGGTGCATTTATACCAACAACATTATCACAATATGGTGAAACGAAAGACTATAAATTAACACGGAAAGTATTGAGAGATGTAACAATGATATGTAATCGCTTTTCACATGAGCGGTAGTCACGTTTCGGCTTTAGAATTCTCGATTCCCATTCTATATTCCCATTTTATTTTAATATCGGCATTGTATTTATATTCCCAAGCTAGGTACCAACTACTAATAATGTCAGGTTACACAAATATACAAATTAGTATTTGACAGTCCTAAAAGAAATGTTTTTTTTTTTAAATATTATGTAAAATTCAAAAATAATTGTAGTTTGGCCGAGATTTGATATATTTACTCCCAAATAAAAAGCGCGCGTATTTCTTTGATTAAATCTTGGATGCAATGCCTCACTCTTTAAAATGCTCTTTACAGGCCTTAGTAGCTTCGTGTGACTATGAACTTTGTGAAGTATTTATCTATGAACATTATTTATATGAAGTGTGATGAAGAGTTTATTTAATAAGCGTAAATGTCCCGTCATTTTGACCCTTTTAAATCTTCATGCGTTTGCTGTATATTATATAACCAAGTGTACGCATCTCAGGCAGCCTGTTGTGAAAAGTTCACTCATCTTTGGCTGTGTCTCAGGGAAATGAACATAGCATACGAAGAGTCGAGACAATAAGGGGATGTACGGAATTTTGTAGTGCTGACATCGACATAAGATGAAAACCAGGATGTGCACCCAAGCTTTACCGAGCGAATATAATGTTGTATTTTCAATTCACTCATATTACTTCTTGTTTAATTCTGACAGCAGAGTGGTACATTCTTCGTAAATATATTTTATTTTCATGTTCCAATATTTGAGAAGTAATTTTAATCAAAATAAACGAACATCCCAACCACTCATCGAAAGCTTCAATAGATGCCCAGTTGAGACGCTATCAATCGAACTAAACTAATCATTTATCAAATGAACTGAACCAAAAAGCTATCGAATGCACTGATTCAATTAGGTATCAATTAAACTTGTGTCACACTCGCCTTAATAATTATAGAATCTGAAACCGCTTTGGAAATGCATTCCTCGAAGCCCCACCTCCGCAGTGAAAGCGTCACGGATCATTCTTTTACTGTGCGTTGCGTGTTGTGCCGTCGCTTATCAATTTTAATATGTATATGTAATTCCCTTTATTGCTCTGACAGCAAACCGGTGATATTTGAGTTTTAGCATACATACGCAGGGGGCACCCCATTCGCACTGCTTGGGGCGTCCGATAGGTTGCCAGCTGTACTGCTTTCATCTAAAGTGATAATGCGATCGGATTGGGGTACAAGCGAGCGCTCGGAATGGGGTAAT
Source organism: Sphaeroforma sirkka (assembly GCA_001586965.3). Classification (NCBI taxonomy): domain Eukaryota; class Ichthyosporea; order Ichthyophonida; genus Sphaeroforma; species Sphaeroforma sirkka. Next base: position 5,321 of record LUCW03000498.1, read on the forward strand.
TGCGATTCTGAAACTTGTCTAACCTCGCCCTTCTGCGATTTCTGTCTGCGAGAGCTACGTCGAGACTTCATCGATTGTACCGAATGCAAAGTATTACCCATTCCCCCACTCATAGTGAGATCAATTGGATCGTCAGTTGCAATAGTCAGATTCACAGCGAAAGCGATGGTGTAAAGATTGACAGCATTATCGAGTACCGCCAAGCCGAATACAGGTATTACAACATTGGGCCCCTCAGCCAGTTTGACCCAGACGCAGACGGTTACGGCTAGTGTAAAGAGTATACTGATTGAGATCGCAACAACTGAGCGTGTCATCAACTGTATGCGCGTATCAGATGTTGTAAACAAGTCACCCCATCTTGGATTAGGTCTATCTCGGTGTCTTACGATAATGTTATTACATAACGGTCGTAAGAATAAGTACCCCATAACAAACTGATTGATTAGCTGAGCCGCCCATTTGAGATGGAAACTGGAATTTTCAAACTTGAAGACACAGGTTAGACCGCCACAATCTTCCTGGGTTGTACCTTCAACAAGTGCATGGACAACGATCAGCGTGACCCAGTTAAAAACAGTTGAGAATCCTCCAATCCACTTTGTGTACTTCCACGCAGATGAATTTTTGTTACTCGCGTAAACCTTAAAAAAAAGATGACCGAAGCACAACGCATTGGAAGCAGACATACAAGTTCCATTAATAGCTTGTAGAACTGTGCAGTTGAAGTCATCGGAGATGCCAGCGAACGTGACTGCCAACGCATAGAGCGAGTACACGACTGCCAAACATCCCGCAGCCAGGCCACTCAAATTTACAACACCACGATTAGATGTGATGTAACGTTCCAAGAACGTGCACGTAACTGTTGTGGAGACAAACAACGCGATCCCAAGCGCAGCCGTCTCGAATAAGGGCACGAAATTATCCCGCATGCTTAAGTGATTTTAAAAAGACTTCTTAAAATGAGAACTCCTTCAACATCGAAAATATCAATCTAATTATGGCACGTATTCAAATTGCGTTTTGTGTTTTTGTACTATTTTGTTGTCTTTGACACAAGAAATATACTAAACTACTATGAGGGTGGGGCCTGGGATGGGGGGACTGGGACTGGGTGCTCTGGAACTCTTGCCAGGGGGGGGGGTGTATCAACTGAAACTATTTTGTACAAAATACAACATATTCAAGGGCTACATAAGGCCTCAAACCTCAAACCCAACCCCGGGCCTGGGGCCCTGGGCCCAGCCAAGAGTGTAGTAGAGTAGTAATAGTAGGTCCCTGCCGAGCCCAAAATACATAAAAATATATGAATATATTTTTATAAAAACAATAAAACCAAAAACATAAACAACCAAAATTCCCTTGTCAAATTGGTTTGTTTCTATATTTTTATAAATATTTGTTTTTCAATAATAATTTTATGTTTAAAAAAAAATCAAAGTGTAAATTCTCTCTATTTTTTAAAAACCTAATAACGATATACAATATGTACAAACAGTACAAATATATGAAAGAAAAAAATGAAATGAAATAAATAGTTGCTTTTTTTTATACCAGCTCAAATTTGTTTTATTGAAACAAAACAAGTACAGTACATATGTACTGTACATATTTTTTAAAAAAGTATCCATTTATGTACTACATACATACAGTATTGGGGGGTTTTTTTTTAAACCAAAACTAGTATATTATTTTTTTTAACAAAACAGTAAATTCGTCATTTTAGAGGCCTATTTATATTTATGGTTTTATTTGCGCCCAAGTTCTCACTGACCTTTTTTTCTTTTAAAAAAACCAACCAAATACAACTCCAAAATCGGACGCCATCGTTCCAAAATGACTATTTTTTTTTCCTTATTTTTTAATCAAATATATACTAAAAGTGCATACAGTACATAGGTAAAACGTATGTATTATTGTATTTATGTGGGTTGCTTTTGAAAAAAAAAACATAAAATTATTTTTAGAAACAAATATTTAAAAACATAAAAACAACCCAATTTGAAAAGAGCATTTTGGTTTCTTATTGTTATCCTGTAGTGACGAGGCGCAGAGTATCAGCCCACAGCAGACATTCTAAGCTATATGATTGGTAGTTAATGTATTAGCACTAGTTGGGTTTTTCCTACCATTGACCAGGGAGATTTTTTCACACCTGAACATATTACTGTATGTCAATTAGTACTTAGTATAGACAGTATAAATAGCTGAGTTAACAGAGAATAAATATAACACAATAATCAATAGTTTATACGGTCCGGTATATTAATATTTATGTTTTTGGTTGTTTTTCAAAAATAAATATATTTGTATAACGTTTTTTAAAACGTTAAAATGTATACTTTCATTTCAGTGTCCCGTTTACATTTGTGGGGCCGAATTTCAAGTCAGGCAATAGTGATTTATATACCAGATTTTGATTTCCTGGCAACACGTTTTAATATTAAATATCGAGACCAAAATATATAGAACAGGTGCACTAAATACGTTGTATTCAACTCTGAAAATTTTCCGCTTATGTGGCTAGGCTGCTGCTATGTTTTTTAAGTTTTATCCCTATCTATTAAATAGAGAAAATCTTTCGGAATATAAGCCTCAAGACCGTCGGGGCCCAAAACACGTTTTTCTGACATTTATTAAGAAAAGTAAAAAACACACACAAATACACACATCAATACACCTGCAACACACCTCACCTACAGTCACAACGTTAGTATCGCTACCTAACACGCATAAGATGTGGGTCGTAGCACTGTATAGCCTAATTAGACTACGTTCTTTCCAGTGATGCAATTATGCCCCACTTTTTGCCATCAGAAGGCGAGATCACTTTGCGCTCTGATCACGTAGTGAACTACTTTTATCTAAATATCATCAGGTTTCACACAAGCAACCATGTCGAGTACAAGGCGCATCCCACAGAAAGAGAAAGCGTTCAAGCAGGGCTGTATTTGTGAACTAAAAGGATGTTTGAATCGTACTGCTCGCAAGATTAGACTACCATTGAGTGATGATGTCATTGCGCTTCAATGGATAAAAATATTACAACCACACGGGAACGAAGATACATGGCAGACGGCTATGGCCAAGCGCCGAACGTTACATAACAATGCATTTATCGACGCTCGACACTTCCCCTTACAACAACTAGTGAATAGAGGTAATAGTATACACGCCGGGCCTAACGCCATGCCCAAACTGATGCATCAATGGAACGCAGATCGTAATATACTTCAAGCTGTGCAGGGCGATTATGCAAGGGTACAGTGTATATGTACAAACGATGATTCCGTCTGTGGTAAGATCTACGCCAGGGAGGTTGTTTTCTTGTTCCCCGTGGCCAAAGGTATAGAAAGAGGGCGATAAGCTGGGTAGAAATAGTTGTGCACGATCAGAGGAAAAATAACAGATCATATCCGACTTAAACGATCACACATTAAAACGAATGTATCACATTGCTAATCACCACTTTCCCACTGAATATATTAAGAACAATGAGAAACGAAAGACTCTCGTACCCGGGGCTATGCCATCGTTTACTCCCGTTCACTTACAACCGAAAACGACGTCTAGATCTACAACTACAGTCTAGGATGATGGAATACTCATAGCTACGAGCAGTGGAAAAAACACTGAAATAACACCATTTTATCGTACTGTTCATGAACTTCAGATGCTCACAATGAATCAGACAGCCGTGATAACACATACGCCATCAGCATTCATTAACACTTGCAGAGATAGTGACAGTAAATGTTTGAAATACCTTGGGAGCAAGGGTTTTTTAGGGTTTTAGGAAAGCTTCAAGCTAGTAGAACAAATAATAAAGATAATTAACTATAAGGGCAGATGCGAGAATTTACAGTTATGGGATGCCGTGTGTGTTAAGCGATGTAAGAGTTTAGTAACCAAAGACATGGCCAGAAGCAAGAACACTGAAATTGAAGATGAATTATCGCCACAAGATTCTACTCAGAAGTAGCTATGTGCCTGGCAACCGGACGGGCACGCGCGCATTGACGTCTTTTGAACAGTTCGTGTTTTTTTTTATATGTGCTGCGTTATATGCGTGCTAAAATGGCCAAAGCAGCAGACGAGTTTGGAATTAGTGAGTCCACTGCAAGAAGATTGTACCCAGCTTGGGTATATGCATGTGCTGATATACTTGATCGTATAATGCTATTCTGTTCGGCAGCTCAGGGCAAAGCTGTTCTTGCCCAAGAACAAAGACTGCTTTAGGTACAAGAGACAGTGCTAAATACATCGGAGACACCACAGAGCGAATAGTGAAAGATCTGTATGCGCAGTGCCCATCATTGCATATCGCATCACATTTCGATTATAAAAAAACATAAAACAATGAAGCATAACGTCATCACTGATACAGCATCGTACATCTGCTACGTATCTCCTGGCTTCCCAGGCGCTGCCACCGACAATGGTATACACTCGTTCATGAGGTATGATGCTATGCTTAAAAGTGATAAGATACCAGTTCTATACATGTATGATAAAGGTCTAACGGATAGGTATGAATTGAAAAGGAATAATGTTTTCGTTGTGACCCCGAGAAAAAAAACAGTACAACCAAATTGTCTTTGAACGAAGACGTACTGTTGCCTATCGCAACGTAGCGCGCGAGAGGTGTGTAGAAACACGGCCTCCGGTCAGTCGAAAATATCACGATCAATTGAGATATTACATTGGTTTTTATTTGTATTTTAAATAATTTAATACAAGATCTTTTTCCAATATTTTCAGTGTTCTAAATTGACTTTGATGGCTCCAATAGCCTGAGTATTTGGTATGACTCATCTACTTGGACCATTGAGATAATACATTGGTTTTTATTTGTATTTTAAATAATTTAGTACAAGCTCTTTTTCCAATATTTACAAAGTGTTCTAAATTCACTTTGATGGCTCCAATAGCCTGAGTATTTGGTATGACTCATCTACTTGGACCATTGAGATAATACATTGGTTTTTTATTTGTATTTTTAAATAATTTAGTACAAGCTCTTTTTTCCAATATTTACAAAGTGTTCTAAATTCACTTTGATGGCTCCAATAGCCTGAGTATTTGATATGACTCATCTACTTGGACCTATTTGAGACATTAGTAGATGTAGGGATATTATAAACTAAATTTTATAATCTCCGAACTACTACTTATAGATTTTGGTCCTCCCGCCAATCTCCAATATCCAATAAGTCTTTTTTCTTTTTTTTAACTTTTCTTCAGATGGAACTTTATTTATATCAGCTAATGTATTAACGTGACTTACGTTATTATGTCTATTTACAAATTAGGCAAGTGGTCATGAACATTTAGTACTTCTAGTGAAAATTATTCAATAAAGAACAGCTAGAGGTACGCCCTGTGTGATCGAGGATATTTAGGCTCTTAACAAGAGGCAGTCCCGATCATTCTTACACAAGCTACCACTGCTAAATCCTAACTGACTAAATTGTATTTTAGTTTAATATAGTTTGAAACCTAGTAATTTCCATCGAAGTTTACATATTTTTCAGTTAAATAGTAGTTACAGTAGTGTACTGCTTCTAGACTGTCTGACATCGATTTACTATCCAGCAAATACTATGGCTAAGGGTACTTCTAAAGGCAAGGAGAGCTAGCTCTAAGCCTGATAAGCCTGCCGAGGTTCCTGAGGTCCCTGTGGAAACACCTAGCCTGTCTGGAGTTGAGCCTGCCGAGGATACTGTTGGGGAAGCAAATTCTGAGGTTGGTACAGAGGATTATTCTGAGGATGACTCGTCGGATCCTAAAGCCTTGGAAGAAGAGGTATCTACTACTGCGGAAAGGCTCGCCAGCGTCCGTGTATCACCTAGGAGTGAAGCTCAGGACCCCAGCTTGCCCCCTGACCACGTGCCGTCAAATATTGAGGATAAACGTCGAAAGGCTGAAAAATTCGTGGATACGAATGTCGGGGGCATTATAACTCCACATCTAAAGGACACTCCAGCACAAATCCGGAGTGAAAAGGAAGTATTGGACCTGTCCGAAAATTTCGGTTTTGCCATCGATGGAGAAGCCATTCCATTCAGCTCAAATCTTGGGGCCGAAGCTGAGGACGCCATAACTCGACAACGAGTGGTTGGATCCTCTCAATCTCGACGCCAATTGAACCGCACTGAAGCGCTCTTGAAGGAGCTAGCGGCAGCAGCAGTTGTGGACTCCTCTATCGTGTCCCACTTGGTTGATATTCTTCGTATACCGCAGAAGAAGAAAAATTCGGGCCGAGTTTCGAACCCGAGACCTACTAGTTTACCAGCCATTATGTTTACTACGAAGCCAGTTACCACTGGCGAGAGAAAAAATATTTCAAATTTTAATCTCTATAGCTCTGATGCTACCATTGACCATCCTCTTGACAAACCTAACCCTGTCAGAGGATATGATCGTATGGAGCTCGATGAGGCTTACCATCCTCGTAATATCGACCCTCATTTGCCAACTAACCCTGGTAATCACGATTTTGGCAATCGCTACACCAGTACCTCGTTAGATAGTTCCCGCTCTAATTCTGAGGATGAGGAAGTGAGAACCAGACATACTCGTCTCAGGCTATTACGCTCTGGTATGCAAGTCTTTGAGGACCGTCTATTGAATGACTCTGACCTTGACGATAGGAAAGCGGATAACATTCGCTATCTAATCGATAACAAGAGAAAGGAAATAGACACCATCTTGGCACTAGCAGCCCGTAGCACTGAGCATGAGCCTCGTGAACACTTAGAACCAAGCTTTACAAAGCAGCTAGGTAACGCGCAGGCTGAGGTCGATTTCTCTACGAATGAGAGTACAGTGGAGACACTGAAGGCCTTCGACCAACTTAAGGAGTCTGCCAGCCTTAGGGATAAGCAGATGATGAATGCCTTTATTCATTTCTGTGAGCCAGGTGAATGGCGAACTATCTTAAAGGCTCATGAGCCCAACTGGAAAGCCCTACCCTGGCACCAGTTGCGTGATAATATACTTAACACCTTTTTTTTGAAGATGCACGTGACCGTGAACTTCTAGAGTCTCGCAAGTTCTTTGCGAACGATACCACTATTCGAGGTGCTCTAGCTCATATGACACATATGAATACTCGGATGGGTGGTCGTACCTATACTGGCGAATATTTATTAATTTGTCAGATGATGGAGACTCTGGGAGCTAACCTCTTTAAGAAAGTCAATGATGACATCATCGCCTATGGTGATTTGCGATCTATGCCTTGGTCTGTCTTTGAGAAGATAGTACACAAGCATACCAATTCCTCTACTAGAGTACTTAGTACCACGAGCTACACCCAGCCCACTAAGCGAAACGCAGTAGAGACTAATACTGCGCGTAGTACTAAGAAACCTCGCACTACTACTGGAGGGGGTACTGGCTCTACTTCTACCGAACCGAAAGGTGATAAGAAGGTGAGAGCGCCTTGCAAGAAGTGTGGTTACAACCTCACAAAACGTATTGGCAAGTGGAATGGTAGACACGACCCTGTTAAGTGTGCACCAGGCAAGCCAGATTTTGGACACTATATGAAAGAGTGTGCTACTTGCAAGGGTACTAACGGTTGGCACAAAGACGATTGCAAGGACTTACCAGACGTCCAAGTTAAGCACTGACAGTACCATATGTGCGCACTAGAGCAAGATTATGAGAAAATGTTCAATAAAATCTATACCAAAGGAGATGAACGTATCTTTCAAACAGTTTTCGTAAATAGAGAAAAAGTTATGGCATATTGATCGACCGCTAAGAGAGCTAAGTTAACTGGGGTTGCATCATAATTGATTTCAATTAGACCCTGTTTTAACCAATCTTCGATTTGGGTTTTGACAACGTCTTTGTGTCTCCAACTCACGTAGTTATGTGAAGGACACTTTAACTTAGAGAAGTCGACGTTTGTTAAGTCAAGTCTAACGTACCCATTAGAGAACTTAAACATACACCAGTCAGTTATTGCAATCTTCCTGTTTTGTATAATTAAGTCCATAATTATATCGGTGAAGTGCGGAATTATATCCTTTGCTTCACCTTCCGGAGGTTTAGGTATCTTTAACATATTATTATCTGACTGATCTTTATTCGGGTCTAGCCCATTAGGCAGACCAGTGAGTGTTATACCTAAACTGAGAAGATCAGTCATACCTATAATTAAATCGTATTTCTGAGACATGTCAGTAACGATTAGGTGAGTCTTCACTTCTCTTCTATCTGACAGCATTATGTGTGCATAGTCAATGGCTTGTTCGCAAGTAGTAACTTTGCCATTTCCCAAGATTAAATCAGTTGTTTCGTTATGGACAGCCATATCTGTAGCGTAGGCTACTCGGCATGAGATAGCAGAGACTTCAGCCCCTGGATCAAATAGTGCCATAGAGTACAACATGAGTCTTGAACTCGTACATATATGCACATACTTACTCGATAAGTCATGACCGAAACCGTTTTTACTTTGGTTTTCGCTTTACCAACTAGATCGTATCTTAACGTACGTTCGTAGTTCTAAAAGCTACTGGGGGCTATGTAGAAATACGGCCTCCGGTCAGTCTAAAATATCAAGATCAATTGAGATAATACATTGGTTTTTATTTGTATTTTAAATAATTTAGTACAAGCTCTTTTTCCAATATTTCCAAAGTGTTCTAAATTCACTTTGATGGCTCCAATAGCCTGAGTATTTGGTATGACTCATCTACTTGGACCTATTTGAGACATTAGTAGATGTAGGATATTATAAACTAAATTTTATAATCTCCGAACTACTACTTATAGATTTTGGTCCTCCCGCCAATCTCCAATATCCAATAAGTCTTTTTCTTTTTTTAACTTTTCTTCAGATGGAACTTTATTTATATCAGCTAATGTATTAACGTGACTTACGTTATTATGTCTATTTACAAATTAGGCAAGTGGTCATGAACACTTAGTACTTCTAGTGAAAATTATTCAATAAAGAACAGCTAGAGGTACGCCCTGTGTGATCGAGGATATTTAGGCTCTTAACAAGAGGCAGTCCCGATCATTCTTACACAAGCTACCACTGCTAAATCCTAACTGACTAAATTGTATTTTAGTTTAATATAGTTTGGAACCTAGTAATTTCCATCGAAGTTTACAACCCTTATCGACGATAAAGCGTTAGAAGTTAGAACTGAGATTCTAAATGTTAAAAAAAAACTGGACTGTCTGATGAGACTTATCTCACTTATGTAAATAAGACAGATGAGAGTTAAATATGAGAGTGATATGAGACTATCTGTCACTGACAAATCAAAAGTCAAAAGTCAAAAGTTAAAAAACTAAAAACTGTAATATCAACCGTGTTTATCTCTGATTTGAAACAATGCTGGTATTTTAAGTACCGAACTTTCGGGGAATGTTTCTTGGCGTTAATAAGAGTGTGAGAACTTCTAAGTGTGGGCGATGGCATTTAAATTTGAAACCTAATAAGTTCGGAAAGTGCTAGGTTGTAAAGTGCAGTTTGTTGGCGTACGGCCGCGCCGGCTCGAAAGAAGAGGAGGTTGGTAGATGATTAGTACTTTGCAAACCGAAGTGCGGGATAATATGAACTGGAGGTTGGCAGATCACGATATGATTAGTGAATGTTGAATGGACTTGCAGGCTCAAAACTAAGGGGATACGCGATATGATTCGTGAATGTTGAATGGACTTGCAGGCTCGAAATTGAGGATATACACGATATGATTGGCGGCAGGGTTCTCAAGAAATCCTTCGGGAATAGCATAAAAACGAGGTACAGTTCATTCAAGGAGTTCATTCTGCTAAGGTAGTCGTTTATTCAACAATCAATAATAAGCAATCAAAGAAATATACTAAGTTCACCGTAACATAGTGTTTGAGTCGATCTAAGATTACAAAACTGTGAAAACTGAAACATAGTGGTTGTGTGGCTGGCTACCTGACTGGAGTCACACTGAGTCGCTGACTAAGGGGCCTGACCACCTGAGGGCCTTTATATATAAGGAGTTAAGGACCCTCTGACATTCAGTGCTGAACTGTTGACACTTGACACAAGTTGGCACTTGACAGTGCTGACTACTGACTGCTGATTGCTGATGGCTGACAGTCTGACACACAAGTCTGTGAAGTCACAAACTTACAACAACTTCACTTCCACTCTATCAATTATTTATAACAAATTATTATATGACCTGGTTTCAGACATGGTCGGAAAGGTTGCCAACATATCGGAAATGTTTTAAACCTTCAAAACTTCCGACATGTCGGAAAAGGTGGTCTGAAAGTAGTTTCAGACCATCCGTTTTACAGGCGTCCACAATCATTTCAACACTTGCTGACTTGCATACATATCATTGTAAAATTATTTTTTTTAAATGTTGCATGCTTTTGTCGCAAAACTTGATATTCTTTATTGTTTCAGCACTGTCATTTTTTAAAAACATAGTAGCCAGTGCACGTTAGAGACGTATTTTTAAAAACAATACACAGGCGTAACATTGTTACGACAATCATTATTCCTGTATTTATTAGGCGTCAATTATGGTATCTGAAAATATTGGTCGGTAGCTCCAGTGACCAGCGGACCAGCACCCACCCTCCAGGCAACCAGACTATAAATATATAACGTCAAATACTTACCGACATGTCGGAAAGGTTTTAATATTTTCCGACACGTCAGAATCTGAAACCAGGCTAGCCCTCTAAATATTTTAAAAGAAACATAGAAATAGACTAATAGAAGATTCTGAGGGGTATGGGCCTATGGCGCTATGCACAAATTCACCCCTCACAGGTCACGACTCACCTCTCGACTGACTCTCGACTTACTAATCACGACTAGCGACTTGCGAGTCACAAATTGTCGTACAAATACAAATACATTTTTTTGTCTCTTAAGTCTTCAACAGGCAACAAGCCACTAACGAATAAGCGGCAATAAAACAACTCGTAAAATTCAAGAAATCAAGGTTTTTTGTTTTTGTTTTTTAAATAAAAACACAAACAAGGACTGAGGCTCTGAGTGGCCCGGGCCTGGCCCCGGGGTCTGCCTCTTGATGTTTGTGTGAGACTATGAGGCCTACCGCCTGAGACTGAGAGTCTGAGACTCGCCTGAGGCCATGAGCCAAAGCACAATGCGTAGTCGTCACAACTCACAACTGAAACGCTCAAATCTCATTTGATTGTCTATTCTCAATTTAATGGCCCAGCGTGAGTGTAGTTTCCAAAAAAAAAAAAAACTTGTACATACGTTGATTGTCCTAAATATAAGTTATAACTTTTTTATCTATAAAAAAGTTAACATTTGTATTTTTAAAAAGTTGGAACTATATATTCCGTACCCCTACATCTGAAGCTTATTAGCCCTGACTCCCTGAGCCTTGAGCCCTGAGGGCTGAAGCAGTGAAGGCTGAAGCTCTGAGCTGTGAGCGGCCTGAGGCGGCTAAAACCAGTCAGATCAGTCAGACCAGTTACTGAGACTCTAATGCTGAGATGTCTCACTGAACTTTTATGAAGTCTAAATTTTAAAGTCTACTCTGAGCTTTGAGTTCGTCTCAGACTCTCAGACTCTCAGTCCGCACGTTTCAACCGTTTTATTGTCGATTCACATTCCTTCAGTCACACACACATGTGAAATTGTGAATGAAGTGTGTGAGCAGGAACAATGCTTCAAACTCTGACGAATCAAGTTACAGTTCTAATCGCAGGTTTTAACCCCTCTTGGATTTATCACCAATAGTTATGTTCGAATAGTCTTTCAAATATTTATAAGATATTGTTGTCTTTTTTTGTTGTGTATTGAATTGTTTTTACAAAATAAATATACATAATAAAAACATCAAGCACCAGTCGATCAGCGTCATAGAGATCGGTGTCAATTGTGATTTGTGAAGTAAAAACTTTAATTCTTCAGAGTTCAGACTTGTCTTGTATTACTTATTTTTTAAAAACAAAAGCCTGGATAAAGCCATTGGACTGGCCCGGAAATTCGGAAGGAGTGTACACTTTTTGAAACAAAAGCCTGTATAAAGCCATTGGACATTTCACATTTGGACTGGCCCGGAACTTCGGAAGGAGTGTAAATATTTACACAGTACAGTACTGTACAGTTAAATGTACAGTTGTACATTGTACACTGTACACTAAACCGTTTTTCAAGGATTCTTCTTTAGAACGTATTACTGGCTCGCATTCAAAATTCGGTAGTATTTCCTCAGTGACAGTGGTTCAGTACTTGAGATCTGACGTACCGGTAGATGTAATTTTGCTCTATCAGATGGACAATATGGCCTTGTGGCATGTTCTCACTATACTCTAGAGTACTTTTGTTTTTAAAAAATCGAAAGAGATAAAAATCGCAAGTGTTATCACTTTCAAATTGATCAATTTATCAGTTATCAGTTTATCACCTGCCCTATTTTTTTTTTAAAAGGCTGTCAAGTGTAAGTCCATGGGACAGCCAATTGTGTACGAGGTTCCTCCTGTAACCGACTACTAGAGTCATCGCGTATTAGTGATCAGACGTTATCAAAACAATACAAAAAATGGAGTTTTTATAAGACTGCGACCACTACGACTGCGATCGGGTTTTGCGACCACCACATATGACTGCGATTTTCGTCTGCGTCAACTAAGGCTGAAGCTCTCGCCTGTGACCACTGAGTCTGAAGCTCTCGCCTACTACCGCTAAACCTGCCGCTCTCGCCTGCGACTCGTCTCAAGTCTGAGGCTCTGTGCGACCACTAAACTTGATGCTCTCGCCTGCGACCCGTTTTATGTCTGGCGCTTTTACGTGCGACTCTAGGGTTTTAGGGTTTTAGGGGTATAAACATGGACATATATCATAGCCCCCTGAGAAGAAAGAGATCAGTTGATTATTCAGGGGCTATGCATATATACATACATACATATACACCTATATACATATATGCGTATATACATATATACATATATATATATTCGTGTATACAAATATTTAAATATGTATATACATAAATATACATGCATTTACATACATATACATATCCATATACGCATATACATATATACAAATATACATATACATGTGCAATATATATAAACATATACACATCCATATAAATATTGTACACACACACATATATATATATATATGTATATATATATATCCATATACATGGGACGTACATACATATACATGCGTACATACATGTATATGCATGCAACGTAAACGTGTGCATGCATGCGTGTGCATGGCAATAATATACACAACCAATAATATACAGCCATAATATAATAATAGCAATCAATATTAATATAATAATGTACCAGTAATAATAAGCAATATCAATATGTAATAATAACAATATAATATATATATAATAATATAACAATACAACAATAATAACAATAATAACAATACATATAATATATGTATTAATAATAATATTAATAATAATAATAATTGCCAATAATACATGTACATGCCAATAATAACAACCAGCCAATAATAATAAGCAGCAATAATAAGCCAATGGTCATGTCAATAATAATAATATATAATAAATGATATGTGCCAATGGCTGTCACATAACCAACATAGCCATTAACAACAATAATGCCAATGTGTATAACAATAATCAACATGTAATAATAATGTTGTCAATGACAATGTGTGGCAACATGCCAATGACAATTATGCATGTGTGACATGTCAGCAATAATGATGATATTGTGATTGCCAATGATATTAACACATGCCAATCTGGCTGTGCATATACGTATGTCATGGCCAACATCAATGTCAATGTGTGGCCAGCCACATAAGCCAGCAATAATTGTGTATGTTGCCATTGCAATATTGGCAACCATAATACAACAAACAATTACAACATATTATGTCATGTGTTGGCCAATTGTCAGCCATTACCAATATGATGCAACCATGCAATGTACATATTGACACATGTAACACACAATACACATACAACATCATTGTAACCAATAACCAATACAGCCATGTCATTGGCCAATAACATCATAATAATATAATTGTTATTACAACAATAACCAATGTGTACCATGGCATACAATGTTGTGGCATATGGCAATGCATAATGTTCTTGACACAACAATAATAATAATATATACATATACAAGCATATATATGTAATATATAATATATATATATATACAATAATATATATATATATATATATATTATAATATATATATATATATATATATATATATATATATATATATATATATATATATATATATATATATATATATATATATATATATATATATATGTATATGCATATGCATATATGCATATTTATACATGTATACATGTGTAAAATAAAATACGGATATGTTTGTTTAAATAAAAAAAGAATACCACCACAGAGCGAATAGAATTTGTGCCAAAAAAAAAAAAGGATTATCTTAGATAGTCACACAACCTTGCCACTGCGCTATTGATGCTGTGTAAGTATTGAAAAATAAAAATAAAAACTAATTTTTTTTTTGTGATTGGGTCGCAGGGCGAGAATCGCAGTCATTAGAGATCTCCAAAAAAAATGACCCTCAAAGAGGCACAACGAGATTTCTCCACAAACGATTGGTCTTTTTTCAAAAAACAAAACAAATGCCTTATTTTTCTTGCACAAATTTGGCAAACAAAACTGTTCTTTTT
>LUCW03000498.1:25000-47500 GCA_001586965.3 Sphaeroforma sirkka
GCAATATATATATATATATATATATATATATATATATATATATATAGTAGTGTATGTCTAACTTTCTCCTTCTTCATCCTCATTCAGGTGACTACATACATGAAGGTTTCTTCACCAACATCTTTGTGCCGCGAATCTTAGCCACACGCGCGCGCTGTAACGACAGAGCACCGGTGATGGTATTTTTAGACGAGGTCTTAAAAATAGGCAATACTGACTCCAGTGACAAGGTGTCAGCTGTTGTGAGGGATGCGTTAAAGGAAGGCAAGGTAGGTATATAGTGAAAGTAGCAATAGAGTGTGGGTGTCGAATGGGAGGGGTCGTATAGTGTCGGTGCAGGGGTGTGCGTGGTAGCCAAGTGGGTGTGTGGGTGTGTGCATGTGTGGGCGTGTGTGTGCTTTTTTGAGCAAAGCTGTGACATGCAGGCGCGCACTTTACGATCACTCGTTAATAGTTTTGTCTCTCCTGAAACCTTGTACATGATGTGATGGCTTGTTCTTACCATCCCTCTTGTTTGATCTGTCACACCCAGCCGTGTGTGGATTATTTTTGTTTCGGAACATATAACCCAATTGGGACCACACACACCTACACTTTCACCCACTTAAACTCTAAAACCCTCAAGGACATGTAGAGGTCAATTAAGTGTTCATTGTTCGACCATCCTGGAATCGTATCAACGGAGCTTATTTTTCTTTAAACACTAAACCCTATAGCTTTCGACCGTATCTCGATATATATATATATATATATATATATATATATATATATATATATATATATATATATATATATATATATGGTCGCTTTAACGTGTCAACTGCTCTGGGTGTATGCACAGCATAGCTTTAACGTGTTAATTACTCTGGGTGCATGCACAGATATGCTGCTACATTGCTATTGTCAACGCAACAGTGTACAGACGTTTATTGATTTAGCTCGTTCTCATGTAGTTGTATGACACGACATGTCTCCACAAACGATAAAACCCAACCGCACATACAAACCCTACACCAAATATATATATCATGCCCAAGTACTTTGGTATTGTCTTTATGTCCAGATTTCTCTGCCAGGGAGGCGGCACCTGGATGTGAGAAAATGGGTGTTCATAATGGCGACAGACATCAACGCCCAGAGTGTGGGTGGCAAAAAACTGCAGGACTTCTTGTTCATGTATGTCCTAAAACCTAAAATGTTTACGTATATGCTCTCTATCAGGCCAAAACTCAAACTTATATGCTTTCGTTTATATATATGTATATGTACTTTTTTTATATATATATATATATATATATATATATATATATATATATATATATATATATATATATATATATATATATATATATATATATACTTCATTCATGCGTATACATCTTTTTTATACAAACCCTCTGCACTACACAGGCACCGTGAAACAGATCCTGCCGATCCAGCGTACAGGCGTGGGCTGGATGGAGTGATGACGACAATACAAGACGACCAACGACAAGCGGCACTTTTTCAAGCATTTGATGTGCAGAAGGTGTTGGTATCCGGGAATGTGGTGGTCTATGCGCCGTATGAGAAGGCAGAGGTATATAAGATAGATAGATGTGTCTGTATCTGTATCTGTGTCTGTGTGTCTGTGTATGTGAGTGTGAGTGTGTTGTATAATCTGTGGTTAAGAGATGTGGGAGTGTGTGATGTGTGGTAATTTACATTATGATGTTAGTGTGGAAGTATTGTGCTCGCGTAAGGTAGATTTTCGTTTGTGGATAGTGTGTGTAGTAGCTGTATAGTAGCTGTAGTAGCTGTAGTAGCCGTAATATCTGTAGTAGCTGTAATATCTGTAGTATCTGTAGTAGCTGTAGTTATCCATGGTAATATACACTGCACATGCCTGGTTTGTCTTATAGCTCACCTGTCATCTGTGTGTGTGTACGTTTGTTCTGCTACAGATTGCACACATTATACAGGCGATGGTCAATGCCTTTCTTCGTGACATGGGCTTAGAAGGTCAGCTGTTTCTGTCGCCCACACTCACGACGTTTATGAAGGAGAAGCTCGTGTTGGATCAAATGGAGATATCAAGTAAGTGAGTTGCGTGTGATGCGTAGGGACGGGTTGAGTGTGTATAGTGCTTCTATATAAGTAGTAGTAGATATATATAAGTAAGTGAGTGTGATACGTATGTACGGGTTAAGTGTGTGTAGTAGTTTTATATATGTCGTTGTGCTAAGACACTTTGGGTTCTAGGGATCTAGGGTTTAACCCCTTTTCTCCTACATACATACATATATAATAGTTGTATATAAATATATATATATATATGTGTGTGTGTGTACATATATATATATATATATGTGTGTGTGTATGTGTTTGTGTGTGTGTATGTGTATGTGTGTGTAGTGTGATAAATTATATATATATATATATATATGTATATATATATATGTGTGTCTGTGTCTGTGTCTGTGTCTGTGTGTATGTATGTATGTATATATGTACATATACTCTTACATCACTTGATTTACCTACGCACACGGCATTGAGCAGAAGACGATCTGTGTAGTGGGGCGTCGTCTCTGTGGAGTGCGTCTAAGGAGAAGTCGTGTGAGCCATTTCAAGTGGTACAAGACGGCGCAGCAAGTATACGCCGAGTGGTCCAGCAATAGTATGTGACCTCTGTTGCTATGGAAACAATTGTGTACATGTTTGTATATGGATAGTATGTGACATCTGTTGCTATGGAAATAATTGTGTACATGTTTGTATATGGATAGTAAACGACATCTCTTGCTATGGAAACATTTGTGTATATGTTTGTATATGGATAGTATGTGGCATCTAAGGCTATGCAAGCTTATTTTTTGTTGGTATAAGTAGTATGTCATTTCGTCCTGCTATACAAACTAACAGTGTATGTTTATTAATAGTGTCGGATGCTAATAAACTGTGTGTGTAGGTACACTATATACGAGATGAGGTACCCTGCATATATATCGTATGTAGGATGTGGTATATATATATATATATATGATTGGATGCCAGATACCCTCCAAAAAAAAATACATTCACACCATAACCTTTGCACAAATACCCATGCACATGACGAAGTACACATAACAGTTATATTTCTAGTGCGCTGATGATCATTAACCCTACCGTATACTTTGTCCACAATTAGTCTCGAACGCCCAGTACTGGAAGTCCTGGAGGCCATGTTGGAGCACGAACAGTCGATAGAGAACAACAGGGAGATACATATGGTATGTTGTCTTGGCGGGATTAGTTTTGTTGGCTTTCTGAGTGCAGAATTAGTCTGCTTTTTAGTGTAGAACTAATCACCTAGCAGAAGTACTCGGCTCCAATCATCGGAAAGACACTTCCGCTTAAGCGTATTCATAAACTTTGACCATGTTTATATATATATGTGTGTGTGCGTGTGTGTGTGTGTGTGTGTGTGTGTGTGTGTGTGTGTGTGTGTGTGTGTGTGTGTGTGTGTGTGTGTGTGTTTATATGTTTATATTTCTATTTATATATTTATATATATTCGCATGAATTTATAAGTATAGTTTCAATCATCTCCATCCAATCGTCCAGTGCCCCAATATAACCGTTGGTGGCGACAAGTACACAACTAAGTTCACAGATGTGGTACAAGCATATGTCAACACTTTAAACACGCTTGCTGCTCTTCCAAACAGCCAACCTGACTTCTCCTTCCCCTTCTCCTTCCGCTTATGCGTATCAGAAATCGAGAATACACTCCAGGACAGTATCAAACCTGCAGTACAACAAGAATGTGCATTTGGTGGTGGGCCTAGTGCCTATGGACATGGAGACTCTAGTGCCTATGGACATGGAGACTGATTCGGACGCTGAGAGGGGCTTCACCTTCAGGATATGCAAGGTATGTAGCCGTAGTGGCCAATTAGCGAGGAATGCAGTCTTGCATGGTCTTTACTCGTGAACCCAGGATTCGTTTGGTTGTATTCTGATCAGAAGTGGGTGGCTTTATCGGCGCGTGGATGATTGTTTTTAAGTGGGTGGGTGTGCATCGGTTGTCTTTACGTGCGTATGGGTGTGTGGGTGTGTGTATATCGGTTGTCTTTACGTGCGTGTGTGTGTGTTTGCGTGTGAGGTGTGAGTGTAACGTGAGAGAGTTCTTTGTACGGATTGCGTTTGTTTTGCGTTCACGGCGATGACTCATCTGCCAATTATAGAATATGCGCCCAATTCCGCATCTCCTATTTTGGCATCCGATACCACAATGTCTGCAGGCTGACAAACACTTTTAGGTTTCAGGACCAGGGTTGATTTGGAACCACGCATAGATCGGCTTGGACTATATTTACTCTATATACATCTACCATAACTTAGCATCCGACATCACAAGATCTGTACCTGAACACATACTTTTGACCACATGCTCAGCTTAATTCATACCCAACTCATAAACCCACTTGGACTGTAACCACTCTGCACACACAGATACTGCCGATGCCAATAGATGCAAGATACGAGCACTCGCCGCTTGTAGCAGACATCACCATGCGTGCACGGGTGCAGGAGAGTATGGATCAATGTCCCGGGGACCAGATCACCGACTACGCAGGCCTGCAGCTGTTTTATTACGACGTTTGAGTATTGCGTGCGCCTGTACTACAGCTGTTTTATTACGACGTGGGAGTATAGTATGGCATTCCAAAATGAGAAACAAGAGGGACGGAAGAAATGAGGAATTTAGGACAGGATTCAAGGGAAAGTCCGAAAAGAGAAACAGGAGGGCCAGAAGGAATGAGGAATCGAGCATCAATATACGCCTCGACGGTGTGTGTCACATGAGTGAGTCACTTCAGGGCGAACGGAGGTCGCAACAGAGACCACCCGCCCTTATGGAGCAAGCAAAAAATACATACACAGCCTGTATGGAGCAAGCTAAAAATGGATACTCGGCCTTTATGGAGCATCCTAAAAATAAATACTCGGCCTTTATGGAGTGTCCTAAAAATAGATACTCCGAACGCATGCTCGGTAGGTGTATCAAGTAGGTAGGCGAGTTGACATGCTTGTGGTTGAGTGGCTAGGCTTGCTACCTATGCAGGGACGATGTACACAAACAGACTGCATACCTCACAGACTAAACCGCCGAGTCCTTAGCACTTACTCGCTCTGATTCTAGGAAATGGACGCGAAACACAGTAAACAATTATACCTTTCTATGCTCTCCCTGAGAGTGCAGAAGAAGGTAGATGTTTGTATGCGACTTGTTTCTTGTACGAGCAGAGATCTGACTGCATTTAAGTGCGAACAGAAAATCATAAACATGTCAGAACTATCATTAGTCTCCTCCTTGTGTTGCGACAAACAGTGCACTCGTAATAAAACAAAACTACTCAGTATTGCATACTAAACATGATTGTGCGAAACCTCGTCGGCACGCATGCAATTGTACGTACGGTAGAAGACTCTTGGGTAAACCGACTGTCTCAAAATCTTCACGCACTGCTCGTAGTTGCCCGCAACTTGCCACCGAGGGATGGCTTGCGTGATGGCCGCTAAAAAAATTGCGTGTAATATAAAAATCGAATTTCTCCTTATCGACTAGCCTTGACGGACAATTGCTTACCCTTAATGAGAATGCCCCTTTTACTTAGCCAATTTGAAGCAAGTTCTGTTGAATTTGGGGTCCAGCACGACATGTTTGATTTAACACGTAAGTGTGTCCCATTCTGTGGCCAAAGAGAATCGTCCAAAGGTAGATTGCGCTAAGACATTGATCACATGACGCCTGAACGCAAGCTGATTTAGCATTAGATTGTGCGTAGCTCACCATTCCACTGTGTGACCACGCTTGATGCGGATCCAGTTCTTTGTTAAATGTGAAGTATTCCTGTCGCACCATTTGCTGAAAGTTGATCGAGAATTCTTCTAGTCGTCATACCAGCGCCCATACAATACCCCATATATGATAGGAGATGTTCCATATATTGAAATGAACGAAATGCTTATCGCTGTAGGGTGTAAAATTCGTAGAAGTGTGTGTTCAAAAGCGAGGTCTGAATAGAGATAATACCTGGTGCCAGTCCGCCGTTGTGTAGACCTGAGCGCAGCAAGTCTTCTCGATGAATTCCCAGGAATGGGGATCGACAATGAATTTCTGAAAGGCACTGAAAAATACTGCTAAGAAACGTCATGGGGGAGGGGGGGTGGTTGCTGAAGCTGGCCTGCTACCGGTCGCGGGTAATGTACTGCTCCATCTGGCAAGAAATGGAGGGCAGTCGCATGCCATCAGGTTCCCCGACTAAATTTTTGCTGTCCAAAATGGCACCATGATCACTCGCTCGGCTTCCTCTCTGTCCGACTTCTCTATCGCCTGCCCACCGGCAGAGTATACAGGTGTGTATTCTGATTTCATTGATAATGGAATGCGTGCAGCTGTTGTTTGCTGCTGCATGATGAATTAGGTTTGCCTCCGATACGGATAAGTGCCATAGTTGATATAGTTTCAGAAGTTCCAAAGATTTGACAGTCCATGAGTAATGAAGAAGGTTTCCATTTCTGCTGAGTTCGTCCGTTGTCAAATTTGGCTCTCCCGGAAGATATGCTAAGCCAACCGATTTGTTTGTTATGCCTTGTCAGCTCAAATTGTCGTAAATCTTCCGCTAGGAATGAATGGATGTTAAGCACTGCAAATGCTGCCCATTGAAGAATTCCAAGTATGGGCGCCAAAGTTTAAGAAGGATTTTTCTCTGGATGAGAAAGACGATAGAACAAATTGAGGTCGTTGTTTAAACTATCCTTTGGCCAAAAGAAACAGTCACTCGAAACCTGTTCTTTAATAGATTTATAATTACCCCCAAATGATATAAACACTGAACTGGTGTTTTCCATTCCCCTTTCCCGTCCGCTAAATCCAAAACCAAAGTATTATTGAGTTGATTGCTAAAGTCCCGGTGGGTCTGTACAAGGAATAGGGCTGCGAGCGGCAGAAGATCGGGCACATAGAAGTATTGCGAAAGCGACAGGCTCGACGTACAGTGTTCATTAACAGATGGAAGTGTTCAGCGAGAAGGTTGCCCCCATAGTCTTCGTCCCAAACGTCATAGGAAGTGCAAGAAAGCATCAGAGCTGCCCCTTGCGATCCCGAAATTGCTACATTCGGGGTTGTGTCACTCCTAGGGCGTAGCCACCTCGGTATTCCGCCGTCATCATGTGATCGGTTGGGCGTGTGATTTTTGGTACTTTGTCCGAACCTTCCACGCGAAATTGTTCTTGCTTGCTTTTTCGTTGGCCACCTTCGGATCTAAAATCAGACTTACCCGGATCCCATCCGATTTCGGCACCATGAATGATTTGTGTTTCAGGTAGACCTCCGCCTCGGCACACTTGAGTTCTTCGCCACTGACTTACTGATCTCAAAGATTCGACCTCTTCCATCTCCGCCGTTACCTCTTGCGCCAAGATCCAGCTCCTTGATCGGATGGTGTCGGAAGTCTGAGATTCCCCCATTACGGTCGAACGCCGTACGGTATCACATCGCATACCGTGCGACTTGTCTCTATCCAACGCCCGCCATGATTTGAGATGGGCACGGACTCGGAGAAATAGATTATCTTTCTGCTGAGTGCTGGGGGTTGATGTGATAATAGCTATCCTGACAAGGGCGGAGTTGGACGTGTTAAATTAAGGTTCCAAAGTCTTTCAACCCTTAAAAACTTCTGTTTCTGTAAGAATTAACTATGGCCAATTTGTGTTCTTTCTTCACTTAGTTGTCGTAAGGTTTCTGCAGCAGAGAATCGTTGGCAAAGTTTCCTTCCTTGAGTTCTAGCATAAGGTTGAAGTCGTGCAACAGATACACGAGGAATCCAGTGAATGCCGCTTCCCGCAGTTCATCTGTGTGTAGCATTCTTGAATTTGTTTATGCTAGTATACGGCGAAATTGTAACAACTCCTGTACGAATTCGTCCTAGACCGGGTCCTTTTCTCCGGTGTAGAAGCTCTTAACGGCACAAGGGTGTGTGATTAGTCACTTTATGAAGCTTATTTCTTTTACGAAATCTGAATTTGCCATCTGCTTCGCGATTCCCGTTGAAAATTCAGTCTCCGCAGGTCTCACATTGTCTTGTAGGGCGGCTACAAATCCTAGATTTGAGATCCGTCCCAGAGGCAGCTTGATTGAATACAGCCCCGTAGAGCCCTCTGTTGGAACGATATAACCAGTCCAGTCGAACTCTCCTAATTTAAGCGATGCTGAAGTAAGCGTTGGCTAATTTCAGCTTGGTGCTCTTGAGCCATTCTAAATGTAGATGGTTAATCCCGGCGACTTCTTTGTGTCCTCGATTCTGTATTTGCTGAAGCGTGTGCCAGCAAATACAATTTATAAATTGTTCTCAGCTTTTCAGGGGTTTACGCATATTGGTAATTCACAAATAATTACACTACAGAAATACAAAAAAAAAAAGTGTACCTTGAATTCCTCATCAACTGGCGTGACTGCCGACTGGTCCATATCATCCAGAGTTTCCTTATTATGCTGGAAACCCTTTTTCGATGCAAGTGTCGTTACATTGTCACGAAAGTGTTTCTCGCACCTAGCTCATAAATTATAGCAAGTAGCCAATTCACCTTTTTAATATTAGTATTTAACGTGAAAATAAAGGAGAATAGAGGAGCCTATCAATAGAGACAAACTGAGATTAGCATTCGATCTAAGACACCTGGCTATCGGGAACTGGTGGCTATCTTTTGCTTTTATCAGACCTTTACCTTTTGTCTGTGATAGCAATATTACAATCCGGGAAATCTACCTTTAATCTCTTACAGAAGTTGTCCCACCCGATGTGGTTTTCTGTCGGTAGTTGACTCCATGCGCATGGAACATTTTGATTATTTGCATCCTTGCAAGTCATCACAGCGATAAAACCTTCAATGGTGATTGGTGAATTTTGTTTTACATAAATAAACATGATACCAGACCTGATTTGAAAATAATAGCTAGAAAATGAAGAATATTCAAGACAGTAGCGAGGCTTACCTCGAAGATCGTATTTCAGAAAAGTACACTCCAGCACGCTCACATGTCTAGAATATCGCCAGAAATGCTTGCACGCGGATGGCGCGAAGTAAGAGCTAATAAACATCGCTGCATCTTTCTGTTGGGCATAATCACATATAACTAAAGAGAGAATGTATGTTCAATTTCTATCTGCTTCACAGCACTTTTGAACGAACTCTGCGAACCGGTATCGACAAAGATGACATGATTATCGACAAAGAGTCCATGCGACCTGCATATATGAAATAACAAATTGAGTCTAAGGTTATAGATATATAAAAAGCAATACATAACTAATATTTGTCAACCACGGTAGCAATGCCAAAAAAATAGCAATTGATTTGAAACCTACCGGAAAGCAAGAAGTTCTGTATTTGACCCCTTGTAATGTCATTCGGATCATCGAGCTTCGTTTTGAGGTCAGCGGTGCTGTAGTTGAGAGAAGAGAGAATATAACCGGTATTATCAATATAATTTATATGGTATCTAAACGAGCATGTGTGATAAAATTGCAGCGGGGATAATATAACTCTCACCTGCTGAACTGACCAAATTTGAATTCTTCGAGTGTTTTGCCAAGACGAGAGGACTTCATGTGTCTGAGTTGTACATTTCTGTTTCTTAAGGCTGGCTTTCTATCGCAATCTTTCGAATGATCTTTACTTACAGTACATTTCCACTCTCCATCATAGTCCCCTCTCACGAGCACACGCACACCGTTGCGTTGATAACCACAGCCGGGCGTAGCACACATATATCGTCTCCGCGGTTTTTTCTTTCCGCCATCATCACGGAGTATGTATAGTATATTAGCACAGTATTGTGAGGAGAGAATATATTCTACTGATAGTAGAGTATTAAATAGTTTGCGAGGGACCGACGATAAACTAACTCAAACCGCTCAAGAATGTGCACGCCACTATCATCAAAAATATCACTCGAAGCTTACAATACAGCTTTCCGCATTCGCTCGGCGTGGACATACACCGCATTTATAAAAGCATTTTCATCCTTGAACGTCTCGTTGCTCTTCACTGTTCCTAGGTAAAGAGCGTAAGATTGGTGCTCCAACCCATCACGAAGAATTCTAGAAGACAATGTGAGGCAGAATATAATTCAACCCCTACAAGTCAAATTGATCTAGGTCATGCGCATTCTTTTAAATAATCAGAACACAAGCCATGCAGAATTAGATGAGCAATAGTCTACACATAATTGCAAAAAAAAAATTCGACTTAACAACCGAATGAATGAATTAACATACATTTCATATTCTTCCCTGTATTTGTCTGCTCGTGATATGCTTTCTCTGAGACTTCCAGCATTTACAGGTGAAATCAAATTCTGTAGAAGCTGAATGCTATTTGAGTCGGCCTCATCTTGGAGAAAACCCTCTAAAAATGTCGATCTTTCATCTCTTGTCATAGAAGGGATAACACGTGATAGCACCTCCACCCTTCCTCGTTTAGAACTGATTTGGAACCTGTGGGTAAGTTTATCCACGAGTTCTTCACTCGGGAGGTCATCCTGCCACCCTGAAGTTTCATTGAGCTCAGACCATTTCGTGCTTCTCCGTATGTTCTGATCATTGTCGTATTCATACAGTTCCTCTATTGAGATACTACCATCAGTCAGAAACATATCTGTCTTAGATCCTGTAGTAGATCTTGCTTCTGAATCGGCACTCAAACTGATGCAGTCATCGACGGTCTCTCTTGTAGATTGGAAATCCTGGTTCTGGTCCACAACACTGGATTTGCTCTTGTCGTCCTCCAAGATGTGAAAACCGTCTGGTTCGACAGCAACATCATTTAATGTAATATTACAGTCCCTAGAGGTACGATCTTGCTTCACTGCATTCCAACAGAAGTTGAAGAATGAGTGAATAAAAACCCTAATTGATCCAGCGGGCTGATCTAGGAATTGGCGCGGATTCACTAACAATTTTTTCAAATTAAGCAGTGTGTGTACACCTCAGTCGAAATTTTTGTCTTGGCTTGATACCTCAAGATGAATTGGAGGGGCTAATGTAAGTGCATTCTCGCTAGACCGCTTGAAGTAGGGTTGACTCAATCCTTTGTTTGTAATAGTACGGTGTCGTTGAACCATACATGCTATCCAGAATGTACACTGGCACGCAAGGATCTACCAGTTGACCAATGAACATGGCCAGGGTTTGCGATGAAGATCAGAAACTGTATGCTGGGCAGGTCTACGCGACGGAAACGATTTAGATAGTTTCCTTTCCGGTTGGATCCGAAAAAAAATAGACAACACTACTAATGACCTTGCAGTACTTATAATCTCGCCGCACATCAGAGCACCAGCTGTCATTACTGTGTCATTCAGGTATTTATACCGTGCCTTTTACCGTACTTCAGTAGATACACGGAGCATCTGTGATATGAGATCTACGTCATCATCATCTTCATAAGTCCTTAGCTCCCCAGTGCAGAAGCTCGTCACATTCTTATATTTGCCGCAGTTAAAACCTCTCTCACCTCTATCGATGGATCGCGAGGCTACTGCAAATTAAAAGTATTTCAAAATCTTCAGTTTGGGATAGAACTATATATATATAAATCGAGAGGCATACGTGTACTCTGGTTCTCGTTAGTTTCGGGGTATTCGATATCAGCTCGTACCGCTACGTCTCCAACAGGCTCAAATCCATTTACGCAAAATAGTGAAATAGGTTAAATCGATAAATGCAGACAGTGCATGTATGTATGAAAGCAACCTTGAGTTGTGCGTTTGCGGCTAGCTCAGAGCTGATCATGCCTTCAATTGCATCCTACTTCTGAGCAACGAATTTTCGCTTTCTCGTGATCATAATCTAGACAGTGTGTGTACGAAGCCCTAAGAATATCTCGCTTAGACTGGGTCGCTATGTAAGCGCAGGGCGAAACCGTTTACATGAGAGATGCAGGCAAAAAAATAATACTTTTTTTTTTTTGGCGGGAGCGGGAGGGGTGAGGGGAGGTGTGGGGGGCTGCGGGACCAAAAACCCAAATAAAACCTAGGCTAGGGTAATCAGGTATTCTCTCTCTGGGCGTACACTGTAAGAGTTTATCTTATTTTGTCCGACTTGGAAAAGACAATGGCAACTATAAGCTTCTATCACAATCGCAATCTGTATTTCTGTAGTTTAAATCCAAGTAATTAAAGCTGAAAAAAATGAAAGACGTCGAAAAGTCAGATATATTTGAAGATCATATTGACAGAGATGAGGAGGATGTTATCATACTCAAAAATCATGAACTGTCACATGGGGGCTAGAACACGACAGTTGATGCGCTTAAAAGCACTGGATACAGCTGACCCGGTATAACAGACGAAACTAAACTCGTGGTATGGGCTATGGACTTGTAATAATTGTGGTATGAATAAAATCAAAAGGTCCGTAGTCTTGTGATTTTGCCATTATATTTGCACCCGATAAATGTATATAGTAGCTCAGAGACATGTGCAAACCCACGTATATGCTTAAATACTATATTTTACACAATCTAAGAAATTGTCGCATATGTGTAGTATTTTCTGGCACAGACCAATCGATTATTTGCTAGTAGCCGCAGCTTTTCACACGACTTCATGCGCATTCCAAGGTTTGGACTCCACTGCGATAGCTGGGGATGGTGTGAGCAAGTGAGGCCCAGGTAGCGTTGAGAAAAGTGTCATGCCTGCTTTTGATGTTGTGTATCCTAGAACTTGTATTCTGCTTGGGTTCCAATGGTTGTCTTTGCTCCAAAATGAGCATCTTTGCTCAACAATGCTTGGTATCTTATCCACTCAACAAATTCAAGTCTCCCGCAAGTGCAGTCGTCTACGTATGTGATACAACTGGGTACATGCCGTAGTAGAGGAGCAATCGGTGTGCAGAATATGGCTGCGCTGGGTAGTAGTGTAAAATAGCAGGTTACTGACATGGCAGAAGCAAATGTTTACGTAAATCTTAAAACCCAGAATACGTATAGAGGAAATACTCTAAATGTACATGGACTACATGGGAAAGTCACTAAATGTACATACAAATTTATTTCTAATTACCAAATCAAATTCTCTAAACGCGAGTTTCAGTTCTAATCTCAGAATTAGACAACATATGTACCCCCCTCAACACATTTATTCGTAAAAAATGGATATAACCGAAGACTCTTCAATTTAAATTTAAGCAAATTTTACAAGACAAAGTCACTAAATGTACATAAAAAAATGGATATGTCGCTAAATGTACATTTGTACACATTTGATCAATATTTCAAATGTACATTCAGCGACTTTATTCATAAATTTTACACAAGACAGGGTTTCAGGTATGAAAAAAAGTTAACTGATATAAACTAAATACTCACAGAGCATGATAATTTAATATGAAGTGGGACATGTTGAGTCCTCCTGGCCAGCCAGCTAGATGTGTTCGTATATACCTCATATATGTTGGAACTAGATACCAAGTGATTCAGTTTTCGGCAATGGACTTACTGCACCATTTAATATTTGTGATTCTCTTTTTTTCACACAGACATAGTTACACTGTAAGACGCTGAGGACATCTATGATTGAACAATATACTTGAAGAATGAATACAGCAGCCAAGGGATATCGCGTCAATCTGAGCTGTTGACACTTAGAATAAATATAGACTGGAGTAGTGGGTGGTTGGCGCGGAACTATGTAGACAAGAGTTTCGGTCTGAATTCCTTGTCTTTTAGCTTAATCCCTAAGGTTGAAACTAAACTTTTTTTAAATTTTTATTTGTTTGACGTACATACGTATGCTTCGTTCATATTAAGAGATAGCCAGCCCGGTTAGTCCGCCCTTACATATTTTAAGTTTAAAGTTACTCCACATCATGAAAATAAAAGTGGCGAAGACAATTACGCCGGCCAGTCAAGAAAGGGAACATCGCCGCTTCTATAGGATATTTTAGTAGACGAGAAGGTGACTAATACGCTAAAAAAATACGAAGCATTTAGAGGACGAAGCGAGAGTTAATGTAAGTATGCGCAGAATTGACACGCCAAAACTCAATCGATGAGCTGGGAGGACATCAAGTTGGCGCGAGCTTAGCAGAAGCGTCCTGTCCAACGTTGAACGGAGGGGCAAGTTTGTGAGTGAGAAATATACCATAGTCGACGGAAAGAATATAGTTAACTTAGTGTTAGGGTACGACAAAGAGAAGACGACAAAGTTGAACCTGATCACTCCGAGATTACGAAAGCAAACTGAAGCATGAATCAGCAAAGAAGGAATATTCGGATGACGAGTCGGCGCATTAATATGAGGAGACTGTCTAAAAAGTTGTGGAACGTACACGGAGGCACCAAAAATGGAAGATATCGAAGATGATTAATTAAATGACCAATAGCAAACCAGACTACTTCACTCCGAGCTTTCCGCAGACCAAGCGCGAATGCGAAACCAGTGCAGGATTGTCATTAGATACAGGAGCGCATAACGCAATAAATCGGTATCTATCTCTGGCTAGACATTTTCCAGTCAAGATAGACTCTTGGCTTCGGGTGATCCTGATCGAGATGATGGCGGAAAGCATGAAGTTCATCCATGATATAGGTGCGCTACCTACCACGTACTGACCGGATCGTATTGACAGGTAGGAGTCGATTGATTGACTGAAAGAGTTCAACCAAATCATGCTGACAGTAAACCTCCGAAAAAAGCTTTGGTATGAGCCGGCACAGCAGAGATTTAAATCATCCTCTTACAAGCATGAGAAATTGGAGACAGAACTAATGCAACTGAGACCGTTGAAAGAGCAGAGTGAGATGAGTGTACAGTTTTTCTGGGGGGTATCATCCCATACCCGTGTCCCAATACTTAGTGGAGTGTGCACGCAGCTGGCGTAGGCTTATACGGTAGGCATGACCAAGAAGAGTTCACAGATGTATGAACTATTGATACAAACAATCTTTTGGTCGAACATACATAGAAAGAATATATCAAGATGTGCTACATTGTTAGTGTCATATCCAGACAAGGTGTGTGGGATTTTAGTTAAAGGTTCATTAAATTATATCATGACCTTTTAATCTCGAGAGTATACCAGACCTTTTCGAAGCGTTCTAGTTGTGAGGCAAAAGTCCCGTATGTAATCAGGAAGAAATTACCTATTCGAATGGAGAATCAGATAATGGCCGAGCCTCTATCAATGGCGGGTCAAGGTAAAGGAAACAGGGGATAAAAATGGCGTCAAAGTAGAGCACAACAAGGTGCTGATGCTCACAAGGTTTGTGACAATTACATATAGTACAGACCCTAACAAGGTCGTACCAAAACCAGAACCAGCGCAACCCAAGTATCGTGCAGTCAAGAACTACGAATAGGCAATAATGTGACTAGTACATCAGAAACCACTAAGCGAGAGATGTCATGGCTATTGGTTTATGTTTACATTAGCAGATCAGAGGTCAGTAGTCCCAACGGCAGTCATTTGTATCCCGTTACAAGATTGTGACTTGATAGTAGGTATAGGTGTTTTGCTGTCGTTACGTATAACTATTACCGATTTACCAAACAATATTGATCCACAGAAAAATCAATATAACGACAACTTATTGATACTTGTATACAAACCTTCTACGATTGTAAATGAAATGTGTTCACATTTTACAGGGAAGGGACTGATTCGAAGATGGAGTTATAGCAGTGAGCTATGAACACACCTCAACAAATTAACCTAGCACTCTTGGCTATAGAGTATAGACCAATTCAATTTTTATGGACATTTGAAAACGGTACTTTGGACACAAGTCCTACAAATGTTCTTATATATACTCAAAACTTTCACTTATCAAGGAACATCGAAATACTGAAACGAATGGAGGGAGCCACACCTGAAACAATGGCATCATCAAATGACGAACCCTGACATGCTGCTTGTGAAATTCTTCAGTTTTTGCACATGTCCTTCTCCGTGTTAGGATTGTGTTATATCATCTCACAAGCAGCTTCTTTGCAAAATCATGACTTACGCGATGTGACCGTGTTAGTGAGATTATCTCACAGATTTGTCACACCCTTGTGTAAATCGTCCACCATGGCCACTTCTGTTTCTTTTACCTTGCCTCGTCCCTGAACTAGTCTCGACCATTTCTTATTCTTCCACTCGCGGCGACAGTTGGTTTCCTGATCGCTTGAAAACCCTTCACCACAGAACTAGAGCGCTTCAAAAAGGTATAATCTGCTCTCAGAATATTTCGGTCAAGTCAGGTCAGAGATACATGATTCCATTACGTGACCCTTCAACTAAAATTTTACTTACATTGTCAGGATATGTTCGATGTTGATGCATGTCATTATACATCATCTCCTGATGTATCCTCCCTATACAGGTCCGACCAAAATAACTGTTATATTTATATCCATAGTGCATATATCTGCAAAATCTCTTTGATCATGTCCATCTTATGAGCTTGCGTCAGATGCGTATTCAACTCTCAGTTAGGAGTGGGACACGGCTGTTCCTTTGGTATTCATTGGAATCACAATAATCGATATCACTATCTACGGACGAGGGTCCGTCTATTGAGGAAAGCTGTACGATCATCTCACTCTACTCCTTTGTACCGCGACTTCAATTGCCTTACAGTAGAAATCGCCTTCTCCAGCTTCCTATACTTCTAAGAAGATGGCACACATCTTTGCTGTGCTGTTTCAATCCAAATATTTTGCGGAGGTTAGCTGTTTAGCATGATCTAACCAAACTCATTCACCGTTCTAGATGTGATTGCTAAACTGCCAGGAAATCGCCAAACTGCCAGTGTCGTTTGGATCCTTTATGTCCTTCCGAAATGACCTTATGAACTCCTTGCACTCCAACCTGTCTTCTCTAGTCGGGTCGCACGAAAATCATAGTCTATCTTGCCATGGAAATGTTTAACCAACGATAGATACAGATTGGTCTCTTCATGCTGGTATCCAACGCCAATGATACGTTTTGATTCGGTCTGTTGCATCCTATCTGAAAAAGCCGCAATCCGCGCTTGGAACGGAGGCAGCTCAAAATGGAATACCCCTGCATATGTAAAATCGGCGGGTTCCTATAGTCGAAGCACAAGTTAACGTATGTCATAAACGTATTAGCGGTTAAACGCTATTACGGTTATAAAACCTGGTATACGTTGAAACGCAATTATAGATAATTGTATCGGTATAATAACAAATAATCTAAGTATAGATATATTGAATTGGCAGAAAACAAACAAGCAAATAATCTATTTCGGGATATTTGGAAATACAATTGGGGGACTCTGTTGATATTGATATGATGGCTTTTCTATAATGATGTTTTCCATCAAAATATTGGGATACAACAAATGGGTGAGTCTCAGGAGATATTGACACTTGATGACACATGTTGTATTACCGAATACTCTCAGCGCGAGATAGCCCACTGAGAAATGGGGCATGAAAATGATCCCCCCTAGCCAGCCGACTAGATGTGCCCGTCTATGTCTTCAATGGGATAGAGAGCTAGGTACCATGTGATGGGGTGTAGGTACAGACATTCAACTGTACCATCATGGTGTTTCTGATTTCTCTTTTATTTTCTTAAGTTGGACTTACGAGTTATTTTATTGGTAATTGCGATTGGGAGATTGTTTCGAGGCATGGAATGATATAGAACGAAATATCATACATCCAATGAAATGAAATCTGATCCTAGTTACTGACACCAAATAAATCTAGACCGAAGTATTGAGTGATTGACCGGAGCCAAAAAAACAATAGTTTCAGTATTAAATCCTCTAATCTTAAGCTCATTACCAAGGGCTGAAGCTAAACTTAAAATCACATTGTGCAAATTTACTTTGAAATCGTACTTTCTTTACGCCAACTTATTGACATCGATATTCAGCCTAGTTAGTCTGACTTCTACTCATATTGCTGGCTATGCAGTCATGTTTATCATCTTTTCCTGATCCATAAGCTCCATGTTTCTTCGCTACTAACGCTACCATTGCTGGCGGTGACGTAGGCGACACTCCATTTGCTGGTGCCTTTAAGGGGTGTATCTCCACCAATGGTTACTTGGAAATTATTGCCCCGACCCAACCAAAGACAGTGGTTCCACAGACATATTACTTGAACTCTGCCCTCAGAACTCGTTTCAACCAAGTTAGGACTACGTTCTCGATCAGTCAATGCTTCGTAAGTCATTACCGCACTCTGTAATGTCATATGATCGGAGAGCAGTATAGGGAAGTGTTTTAGGTAGGGCCTAATGGCATACCATTTAAGACCGGTGAAAGTGTTATATTCACCTGTCGAGCAAACATATGGTAGCTACACATAGCACCTGTCGAGAAAACATATGGTAGCTACACATAGCACCTGTCGAGCAAACATATGGTAGCTACACATAGCACCTGTCGAGAAAACATATGGTAGCTACACATAGCACCTGTCGGAACTGTCAAAATAGTCGGCGCTGCTTCCTAGGTTCTAACAACCCAGGAAAACTACCGTCCGTAAACAGGTTTGATCCGATTTCTATCACGTATCGTCATGAGCACATCCGGAAATAGTCCAGGACAAGTCTGGCGAACTGCAACCGTGGCAGCTCATTTCGCATATTTCGTTCATATCTCGTATCTTCTCTTAGTACCTAAGCCATTCTTCCTTGAGAACCATAACACGTTAATAGTGTAAACTTCGATGGATATTTCTATGTTTTAAACTATGTTATATAAACTAAGATACAATTTAAGTCAGTTAGAATTTAGCAGTGGTAGCTTGTGTAAGTTTTTTGTTGATGTAGATGGTGCTGAGATGAAGCGACCATTGCAATTAATGATATGTCCTTTGCGGAAACGTGCAGAAATACGGCCTCCGGTCAGTCTAAAATATCAAGATCAAATGAGATAATATATTGGTTTTTAATTGTATTTATAATAATTTAATACAAATTCTTTTTCCAATATTTCCAAAGTGTTCTAAATTCACTTTGATCGCTCCAATAGCCTAAGTATTTGGTATGACTCATTTACTTGGACCTATTTGAGACGATAGTAGATGTAGGATATTATAAACTAGATTTTATAATCTCTGAACTACTACTTACAGGTTTTGGTCTTCCCGCCAATCTCCAAAATCCAATAAGTCTTCTTTTTTTAACTTTTCTTCAGGTGAAACTTCATTTATATTAGCCAATGTATTAACTTGACTTACGTTCTTATGTCTATCTACAGATTAGGCATGTGGTCCTGAACCGAAAGTTGTTTAATAAAAAGCAGCTAGAGGTACGTCCTGTGTGATCGAAGATATTAAGGCTCTTACCAAGAGGCAGTCCCGATCATTCTTACACAAGCTACCACTGTTAAATCCTAACTGACTTAAATTGTATCTTAGTTTATATAACATAGTTTAAAACATAGAAATATCCATCGAAGTTTACAAACGTAACCTTATCTTTCCCGTTATAAAAGTGCATTTCAAACAGTGATACATCTGCTCGTAGCACAGAAAGCATTAAATTTGCGTTGACGAAGTCGCATTGTAGCCGTAGAAATTCATTGCCTGTACATTATTCCGAGCGAGGCAGTTTTTGCATGCCTATTGTATCCGCCGCATTTGTGACAACCTTTGTTGCGAAGCTTACTACTATCAGGTGAATGATTCTCGTTTTGGTATGGTTCTGTGCGATCATTCCCGATGTCACGCCACATCTGATCACCCCCAAGCCCTTCTCTTCGATATTTATGGACTCGACAGTCGTTGTTAGCATGAATGTGTTTTACTAAAATGATCATCTCCTAAGATAGTGGCGATTGTCTCTGGTGCTACAGAATTGAATTTTGGGACCTGATCCCTGAAGGTATTGAAGTAGGCTTGAGCGTTTTGTATCATATCTTCCGATGATTGGCAGCCGTATAGCATGTTTGCGTGAAGTACATCCGCTTGGCAGCTGTGAAAGTAACCAAGCCATAGGTTATGAATCAGTCCAGACCGCAGCTATAATTAAAGATTTCCATAGTTTCCATCCACTCAATGATCGATGCTGGGCCATAGTATAGTGTGCGTGCTGTAAAATTTTTTTTTTTGCTCGTTGCGCTGTTCTGATGTAATTCTGAAACTGAGGTACAATATTAGTAGCAAA
This sequence comes from Sphaeroforma sirkka, assembly GCA_001586965.3. NCBI lineage: Eukaryota > Ichthyosporea > Ichthyophonida > Sphaeroforma > Sphaeroforma sirkka. Next base: position 45,169 of record LUCW03000498.1, read on the forward strand.
AAAAGCGCCAGTACAACCGTATTTTCATGTTCCGCCAGAACTGATTTTAAAATGACTCTCTCACTAACGTATGGGGGATTGGTGTCATACATGCCGTCCTCGATAGCATAGTCAACAACCGCCTTCATATAAAAAATCACAATGTTGTTGGCCGGAGTTCGGAACAATTGGACAATGGTCTGAACACTTGTTGTCAGTCATTTCCAAGATCATGGGCTTGGATTTTCTTTGAGACCTTATGTTTTGCGCAACTCTTTTCTGTGTCTGATAGTTTTGGAGACGGGGAAGGTGATATTGATGGCTTCCCCTTCGTCTTGAGATAAATCAGGTGCATCGAAAAATATTCCTCAAATTTGTCTGGTGATCCAGTCTTTAGAGTATCTGGGCCCACAACATTTGGATTCCATGCCCGATAAGAATAGTTCTTCGATTTCGCCTCTAAAGTCGGTATAAAGTGGGCCGTCTTTGTTTGAGAAAGATGATTTGTCTGGTGTATAAAGCTGCAGTGTCGGTACTTTTATAACTCAAATTGTTCGGTATCATCCGAGATTTTTGGGTGAGGTTAGTTTTAATAAAATCGTGCCCAAATGTCTGTGTCACATCCAGACCTTAAGTCATTTTTTTGTAATAAGAGTGAGTCAGCTTTGCGTTTGTACCACTAACATACCGCAGGGGCTATCTCACAGCATGTATTTACTGTGTGGTTAGGTATAGACCTCGTGCCATCGAATAGAGATGATGATATATAGTATATATATTTGTGCCGCATATTCGAAACTTAGGACGAGGAGTGAATGGTATATTTGGAGTACATGTTGACGTTTGTTTCTAATTGATCTTACTGTATTGCGGAGTACAATCTATATCATTGCGTAATTGTTACTTAATATCATTGTCTCAGTGACGCGATACTATAGTTTTATACTCACGTATCATGTTTCACTGCAAACGTAGGTATGCGTTTGTTTATCATTATCCATGTAGCATGTATTACTATAAACATGTATAAGTGTAGATTTATATTTGTATGTAAATTATGATTTACCACAAACATGTATATTCAGGTATATATTTGCTTTTACAATGTTTATGCATCATGGTTTACTACATATACATAAATACATACATACATACACACACACACACACACACACACACACACACACATATATATATATATATATATATATATATAAATACACACACACACATACACACACATACACACACACACACACACAAATATACACACAAACACACACAAACACACACATACGCACACACACACACACACACAACACACACACACACACACACACACACACATATATATATATATATATATAGGTATATGATTGTATATCAGTATTCATGCATCGTTTTTAACAACGGGTATGTATATTTAGGTACAAATTATTATATCAGTACTCATGTTCCACGTTTTGATTATGTACATGATATCCTATGAAAGATTTCGCCACACCACCTTAGTGTGTGCGCAGATCTACACGTTCAAACTGATGAATTTGTGAACCATCACAGCCAACCTGTGAATTTGGGACACATGCACGCACGTGTACTCAACCCATGCTCCTACCAGTATGTTCGGCATTTTGGTGCATGTTTAATACTTTACACTAGAACTAGTCCTTCATAACAACAAAGCTACGCTATCTTCCCCCACACATTCGTCGCAGTCACAGTACATATGCGGGTGCTCGACTTTCCTCAGTGCAGACCCATCCTCCTGTCCCATTGAGCCAACTACTTCGGCCGTGGATAGTGCGGTTATCGATTCCAACATCCTATTACACATTTAAGAGACAAACAACAGTTGATATATAGCAATAATGAATAATGTTGTATAGAGTTTCGGGATACTCAATCAGGTCGGTGCAACTTCATTGAAAAGTTCTCCGAGTCTGACAGATCACACAGAGGACTTGCCGTGTAACTATGACTACATGACGGCTTCAAAACTATTCTTCAAGCTCAACAACAAATGTTGGATGCATATGACAATGAAGGAGTAAAGTACACTCGTACTTGTGAAAAAGTAAACCTCATGTAGGTACATATGATTACTAAATACAAGTATGTACGTTTATACATGTAAGTATAAATTCTAATTAATGTTTCATATCTATATGTATACACATATGTGTCTGTAGACGTATCCTTGATTTATATATATATATATATACACACACACACATATATATATATATATATATAAATGAACATAAATATATATATATAAATAAATATGAATATGAATATGAATATAAATATGAATATGAATATGAATATGAATATATATATATATATATAT
>LUCW03000498.1:50000-60000 GCA_001586965.3 Sphaeroforma sirkka
ACATACACATATACATATACACACACATACACACACACACACGCACACACACACACACACACATACATACATATATATATATATATATAATACAAACATGCAGATATACATGTATACATACGCACATACGCACATACATACGCACATACATAAATACATCCATAAATACATATTTACATACATACGTACATCATACATAATATATATGTAGAGTATGGGTGTATCGGATTGATCTCTTTTGAGCGTGAGAGGTAATTCCATCCGGCTAAACGGAGTTTAGTGTGAAAACACGAGCCAATTCAGAAGGACAATGTGACAACATATATTTTTAACACCGATGTATGCATGATAGTATTATGCACATTCACAAGTACGCGATACTTAAAGCCATCAAGTGGTTCTTTATAGTCCAAAATAAGGCCGATAAACCGCGAACAAAAAGAAAAATGGCTATTACTTCGCCACGCTTTCAAGTTCGTTATGTACAAAACAAGTCTCCTAGATACAGCAATATTGTTATGTGCAAATCCTGTCTGTTGAATACAGCACGATTGTTATGTACAAAACACGCCCGCTAGATACAGCAAGATTGTTATGTACAACACACGTCTAATGAATACAGCACGATTGTTATGTACAAAACACGTCTGTTAGATACAGCCAGATTGCGCGGACATTTCTCATAGCTTACCGAAGGCCTCGCTGGCGAAAGATAGTTCTTCCTCGACATCCTTGGCCAGAGCTTCGAACTCTGTTGCAAGGTTACCGTTTTGCGTTTGCACATAGAGGATGTCGTCAGCGGACTCTTCTGAGCTGAGATTGGTCGAAGCCGACTGTTTTCATATAAGAGACGAAAAAAGAAAAGAAAAAGATCTATTAGCCTTATTGGGGGTTTAGTGACAGTACTAACCAACCGTTGAAGACTGTGAGGGTGTGCCGGGAGTGTTCACATGTGAGTAAACAAATGCTCAGCGAATGCATATACACCTCTGGCATGAGCAGCCTATACACAGGCACACGTTGTGTACTGGAAAGATATATCATTAGAAGCCGACTATCATCCGAGAAGTACATCTCCAGCACAGAAAACCCCAGTGACTTCGGCCCAACGTGTATGAATTATGCGCTGCTGCGAATAGCTACTAGAGCGATCAGTACGACTAAACAGTGCACAAATGCCCCTTAAATAGAAATCACAGGGACTATAAATAGAAACCGCAGGGACTAAAAACAGAAATCGCAGGGATTATAAATAGAAACCGCAGGGACTATAGATAGAAACCGCAGGGACTATAAATAGAAACCGCAGGGACTATAAACAGGAACCGCAGGGGCTATAGATAGAAACCGCAGAGACTATGAATAGAAACCGCAGGGACTATAAATAGAAACCACAGGGACTATAAACAGGAACCGCAGGGACTATGATAGAAACCGCAGGGACAATAAACAGAAACCGCAGGGCTATACCCAAGCCTTCCTGGTAATGCTCGGAGACTCCAAACCTCACATTGACCAGCGTCTACGCACATTGACGACGACTATCGATGGACTATAATAGAGCCACATACGTTGTGGTTGTATGGCAATGGTGTACTGTATAACATAACAGCTAGTGAGTACGCAACTCGTAAGACCAATGACCAACGACCATTCCGATGTGGATCAAGCCCATCGGCACAACCAATGGGGCAGTCATGGTGCATTCGTACCTTTGGACTCAGGTACTTATCTAACTCCCTAGCATGCCCAAATTTGAATCACCACGCCACAGGTACAGCTATATTCTGAATTGTCTCCAGTCCAAAAACAATCGTGCAAAGATAAAACCCACCGACGAGCTTGTCGCATGTGGCTCAGTGTACCCTGTGCGGTCAATAACCCCTACACCCAAACAAGGCCCTAAACCCAAAAAATATAACCTTACAACGAGAAGAAAACTGAACGAACTCTCTTTAACACTTATACCCCGAACACAATCCAAAACCTTGCACCTAAAACCTTGCAAAGACAAGAACAATGGATGAGCCTGTCGCATGCGGCTCAGGACACCTGTGCGTCATTGATTCCTACACCCCGTACCAAATCCTGAACAATGAACCCTGGTAACATTGCAAGGACAATAACAATGGACGTGCCTGTCGCATGTGGTTCAGAGCATCCTGCACAGTCATGGCGCGTTCTTCTGGCATGACAAAGTATTCCACATTGTCTTCCTCGCGCGTGTGCACAGCGTCAGCTCTACCGCACGGGGTAGCTGCGACCGTTACACGAGTTTCTCGTCCAATAGTATCACACAGGTAGTCGTCATCGCCCCATTTGCGCATAGCGGGCCAATCATCCACTATTGTATATATAGATTGTGCATATCGATAATATTATCATATGTATGCTCGTGGGTAATATACGTATACATATACGAATATATAAACAATATAATATATATATATATATATATATATATATATATATATATATATATACATATATTTAAATATATATAATATAGTTGATGTGTATATAGATGTATATATATCATATATAATCATATATATACATATACATGCCACGCACATCATCATCACACACATCATATATATATATATATACCATATATATATATATGGACGTACGTATTGCTATATCTTACATATGTACATATATATATATATAATATACATATACATACATACGTGCCACAATACGCACGCACGCACGCACGCGCATAATATCATATATATATATATATATATATATATATATATATAATATATAAATTTAAATAATATGCATGCACAAACCAAAACAGACCGCACGCACACGCACGCGCGCGCGCGCACATCATACAATATATATATATATATATATATATGTATATAAATCAAATATATATATACGCAAAAACAGACGCACATACGCGCATATATATATATATCATACACACACATGCGCGCGCACATAATGCACGCGTATGTATATATATATATATATATATATATATACATATATATTACATATAATGCATATAATGCACACACAATACAAACACGCACACACACGCGCGTGCAACGCATGCGCGCACGCGGCGCGCATACGCGCGCATCGCATATAGTATATATATATATATATATATATACATGTATGCGCGCATTATATATGCGCATATATATATATATATATATATATATATATATATATATATATATATATATATATATATATATATATATATATATATATATATATATATACATACACATATATAACACATATACACAATACACATCAACACACACACACACACACACACGCACACACACACACACACACACACACACACACACACACATATATATATATATATATATATATATGCCTATACGTTAAGTAACAGTTTACAATGCATGAATATACACGAACAGTAAAGTATCTGTACATGTAAAGTCTGTTTCTGGAATACACATCAGCTGAATATGTACATAGTGATATGAAACACAGACAATCTATAGTGAAACAATACATTTGTTCAATAATGCTAAGAACGATAAGTACAATTAAAAATGAAGAGGTCGCTTTCTTCGCACCTCAGTAAGGTATATAATTCATACCTGTGCAATAATGCATGCAGATACCCAACAGCGCACAATACCACTTCTCTTAGAGTATGACATACCCAGACCCGTAATAATCACCGGCACATTAGGAGTCACATAGTCACGTAAAAATGCCAGTGCCGTTATGGGGCCTTTTGTTCTCTTGATGACCCTTGGTACGTAGAAATCATTAGCGTCCTCGCGAAGACCGCTCAAGGCTTTCTTCATATTGAATCATCATACTACGACTAAATATGTGTTCCGATGTTATTTACTGGGTTGGTATGTGATGAGGTCGCCACCACATCATGTCGCCTCGATTTTAAATTGAAGTACTTGAACCGTAATTGTATCGCTTTAGTATAGGACCAATGCCACTTGGTAAATTTTGTTAAACTGTCATTCGATTTGTATAAATTATTTATTGGGATACTAGAAGCAGTTTGATTGATGCACATGATTGATTTCCAAAACTCTAAGTCTGACTTTGAGATGGGAATACAAAATACGACCCTATGTTGGACATCTTGTCCCAAAAGATGGACTCTCTCGTGGTCCGTGTGGCGTGTGTGAAGAACGGAGACTGGACTCCGAGAGTGGAGAGTTGGAGACTGCAGACACACACTCTCTACTCTCTCTCTACTACTCTAGAAGAGTAATAGAGACGGTGCATGAGCCAATGAGGCCATGAGTTCAGCCTGCAGAGTGCAGACTGTATCACCATAATAAGTCTGAGACTCTTGAGTCTGAGAGAGAATGATAGACCAAGACTCGTCCTTTGACTCTATTTTAGACATAAATATCATTTTTTTAAATGTCGTATTTTTTCAAGTTATATTTTATATTGTCATATTTACATTGACATTCATTTTTTAAAATATATAAAAAGGAAAAAACAAAACAAAGTGTGCTCGAGACTTAGAGATTCTACCTCCTTCAGAGTCACTCTCAATAGTGAGTAAAAATAGTCTCAATAGTGCGTAGAGTAGTGACGAGACTCACGAGGGAAGTATGTACTATCCAGCAACCCGGGCGGACAGATTTGTAAAGGCTGCTTAAAATTATTACTATATTGGGGTTTTCGGACATTCCGTTTGGAAGAAGTATACCTAAGTCTAATTTTTTGTTTAAAAAATATATATGTATTCAACTCACATTGATTTAAAAAAAAAAAGGATTCTACAAATGTAATATTTAAAAATACACATTATGTATTCTAATATAAAATAACATTCCCCGCGGAAATAGTGAAAATACGGGATATTTATATTTCAAAATATATGTGAAACAATCAATACGTACTCTGGCAGTCTGGCTCATGGCAGTTTTTAGAGTATCCAGTATCCAGTAAAAAGGAATTAGAGTATTCAATACGGTAATTGGACCACTGGAGTCCTTGGACAGTTCCACAACCCAAACTCCACAGTAGATACCCGATACTTTGGCATAACTATTTTTAGTGACAAGTACTTTTAATTTTTTTTTTCATACTAGGGCTTAGGACTTAAGGCTTTGGGCTGTGGCCTTGAGACCTGAGTGCTGAGGCTGAGGGCTATTATCGTAACGTATTTATAACGCTCATAAGTTTAAACTTTAAATTCTACCTGTTAAACGATACATGATTAGCGTATATTATCATAGTTCGGTTATCAGTATATTGCGGTACATATGAGAAGGGATCAAATTTCATGTCAAGTATGTCATCAAGTTTTGCCCTTATTCCCATACACTCGTTTATTGATAAATTTTACAGCATAATGTGGCTAAATATATGGTATTCAGAGGTGTACTTTCTGTAAATACAAGTCGTGCGGACCGATTATTTCAGGCCAATATCTCGTGAACGTACAAGCCTCTATGGCAGGCGGAACCGGTAGCCGAGTGTTTGTTTTGGTTTTTTTAAAAGAAAAAATGTATACCAAAATGCACGTAGAAGGATCAAGGATATGTATTATGTACAACAACTTTTATATATACCGGTTTTTATTGGATACTATTTAAAAAACGCAGCACCTCCTCATATATTGTGGCACTATAATTTTTTTGGAATGTGGGCACTGGTATCCATTGGCAAAAAAGGGACTAAAAATACAACATCAATTGAAAAAAAGACAGTTGCGACTTGCGACTTGCGACCATACCGATAGAAAATTCATCAGCAGTTTTTGTTAAAAAATTAAAAATTAAATAAGTCTTCAACAAGAGACGACTCATAGACCAGTCTTGTGAGTGCCTGAGGGCTGAGTCAGGCCTGGCCCTAAGCCCCTGACAATCGTGTGCAGTAGTAGAGAGGGCAGAAGCCCTGAGTGGCTGAGTCCTGAGGGCGGCTGGAGGCTGACAAGTGACAAATAAATAAAAAAGCTCAACAGGAATAAAAGATATGTTCCACTTCCAACTTTTGCTTCACTTTCTGATTTGTTTGGTTTTTGTATTTTTAAAAACAAAATTAAAAGCTTTTATTTAGGACAAATCAACAAATCAACTATGTACTAAGTTTTTTTTTTGGAAACTGCACTCAATAAGCTGTCCTATCGTTGAAAATTCCAGGCCACGAAATTGATAATAGGCAATCAAAAGAGATTGATTGTTTCAGTTGTGACGACTGTCACCTGACTCTGAATGACCTGGAAAATGCACCTATTACATATGAAAGGGTGCTATCGAGATATAAAAGTTGCAACTTTTTTCGAGGCATAATAAAAAATAAATAAAAAAGTTGCAACTTTTAACGCATTGAGCTTTATAAGTCTACAGTATACAGTCTACAGTCTCTACACTCTACTTCTCAACTCTCAACTCTCGTCTATGACGGCGTCTAGTTGCAACTTTTAACGCATTGAGCTTTATAAGTCTACAGTATACAGTCTACAGTCTCTACACTCTACTTCTCAACTCTCAACTCTCGTCTATGACGGCGTCTACACTCCCGTAGGGCCAAAGTACCCAGAGGGCAGAGGGTGAAGGCTCCGCAGGTCCCCATAGACTCCACGCCGGCTACAACGCACTTCGTGGCCCCATAGACTCCACGCTGGCTACAACGCACCCCGTGCGGGGTGCGTTCATTGTTGTACAAGTTTATCACAAATAGTCTTTTACCATAGCCTTTCTAAAAATTACACACTTTTACTCTTTCGAGAAACGAGTGGGATTCAACCAATCTGGACCCTGGAGTCTGGACACTGTCGCCGCATACAAAAAATCAAAAAACAAATTTAAAAAAAAATCAACAGCGGTATCGGCAATCAGACAAGAAGGCTATCCCGCTATGGTAATTGGTATCGGATACAAATATTAAAAAAAAGAGAAAAAGAACCAGAACAGCTGTCAGCTGATAGCTAATATAATTTCTATGCATTTTATTTATTTTATAGTCACTCTAAAATTCAACTAAATACAAAAATAGTTAAATACATATTTATTATGGTGCTCCCCAGCCCCCAGTCCCCAGTCTCCAGAGTCCGGAGTCTCCACTCTCCGGTCTCCCCAGAGTTGCCCACCGGCCCAGTCTCCACTCTTACTTACATAAATTAATACCCTCCCTCCTCTCTCCACTCTCCAGTTTCCACTTTTGATTTGTTTAAAAATATCTCCGCCCTGGGTGACTAAAAGTTCCTGTCGTCCGTAATCCGTCCCTCACAAGCAGAGCTTACAGTTCACAAAGACTTGCAGTCCACAGACCCATGTCACCAGTCTTTGGACTGGGCCCTGAGTACCCCTGAGTCCCTGACTCCTGGTCGGCTGTGACCTGTTACCACTTACCAGACTCGGACTGTAGTCTGTGCCCAGTGTCCAAACTGTAAAGTCTGAAGTCTGAACTCTACAATTCTCCACTTCACCATTGTCCGCCGAGAGCGGGAAATTGCGGAGCGGCGGAGAATCCTCTCTGTTCCAATCAAACAGAGGTATTCCTTCCGCACCCAAAGAACTTTAGGGTTCAGTCACTTTCCGAGTTTCAGTAGTAGGTTTTTAAAAATTATGTAGCTTCAAAAAAGGTCTATGCTTTTTGGAAATCGAATATTTTCCGAGAAGAAAGGACCTATAGAAAAGTGTGGTGTAGTGCAAAGCCAATGATATTTGCGTATTAACTGGACGAAAAGTGATGACGCCTACAACAGAAATGAGGAAGTCCTACAAATATTCGAATCGATAAAATTAAAATCCCTCTTCTTGCAAACATTTATGCAGATTGCGCCGGTTTTCAGACTCGTCACGGCACTGCTGAAGGACTCGTTTTCAGTTTTAGAAAAAAAAATACCAAAAAAAAAAAAAAGGTAATGCCCTGAGAATGCCTCTAATGATGTAGTAAAATTCCCAAAACATTAAAATAAAGTGAATTCTCACAAATTTGGCCACGGAGTACGCAGTACACACACACAAGAAGCAAGTCCAAGACGGGTCCACGATAAATAGTATATAATCTGTACACTTTTGCGATTACCCAGACACTACTTGCTCGTTGGGATTCAGCACAGCAAAAAGTTGTTATACATAATATTAAAATGGCCAAGTCTCTACGCTCTTTGGCTGGTAACTCAAAGCATGTCTACGACTATGTAATTGTAGGCGGAGGCAGTGCTGGCTGTCTCATGGCTAATAGATTATCCTCCGACCCGTCGGTGCGTGTTGCCCTGTTGGAAACAGGTCCCGATGATAATACGCCTATTGTACAGGTGTGTTTCTGAAATATTGAACAAGTGATGATTGATCTTACACACTTGATTTCATTACCAAATCGAGTTTTTCAGCAGTTTGGCAGCCTTATCACATTCGATCACATTCTTGTTGCTCATAGAAGCACTCACAAATTACAATGATCATGAATAATAATTCTCGGTTCTCGTAGCTGAAAAGTATCGGGTCACTTATTGATCAACGATGCTTGTTTATTCACAAATTGTATTCTCCCCTACGTACAATCTACAGCAAGCCGTTGGCTACTTCTGGGCTGTACCTTACAGTAGGAAGTACAATCATCGATTCTATTCCAAACCCGAGAAACACTGCAACAACAGAGTGCTTTTGCAACCGCGCGGTCGTGTGTTGGGAGGATCTTCAAGTATCAACGCAATGTTGTACATTCGCGGTTCAAAGCACGATTACGACGACAGATGGGTTAAGGAGGCAGGGTGCAAGGGATGGGATTACGAAACAAGTATGTTGGTGTACATCATTTTTTCCATCAGTACATTTACACTTTTGAGCGTATGGTACTATATTCTTCGACTCCGTTCATTTGATAAAAAAAGCTATAACTTATTTTTGCTACTATTCACGATTTCTCCGCCCAATCCGAATGGTTTCCACAGTGCTGAATGCGTTCAAGCTGCACGAGAACAACGACACGCTGCATGACGAATACCACGGAACCAGCGGACCTCTACAAGTGCGCACCATGGAGTGCAAATATCCAATAGATTCGGCCATGATTCAGGGTTCCATTGACCTTGGATTGAAAGAAAACCATGACTTCAACGGAGCTGGTATGTGCACAGATTGCGCTGAATTTCACATAATCTTTTCGGTCGAAAAGACTCACGACTTCGGTGACATGTGTTAACGCTTCGCGCTGTGACAGCAGCTTGTTAACGTTCATTGATCTTTCCCTTGCAGAACAAGACGGTGTTGGGCGATACCAATCCACACAGAGATCTGGAAATAGATGTTCTGCCGCTAGGGCGTTTTTGCCGCCCGAAGTTCGTAACCGACCTAACCTGGACGTAATTGTCGACGCTCACGTTACCAAGGTAACCACCGAGGGCAAGAAGGCTACTGGTGTGCAGGCTGTTGTTTCCAGGAGCAAGAATGCCGATAATGCTGTCTCGTTCGAATCCGCTAACGATGTCATTCTGTGCGGCGGAGCGTTCAATTCACCTCAGCTTTTGCTGCTGTCTGGTATTGGACCCAAAGAAGAAGTTACGAAACACGGTATAGAATTAGTACATGAACTACCGGGTGTAGGTCAGAACATGCAGGATCACCCTGATGTAGGTGTGAATGCCAAGTCAAAGCACAATGTTTCGCATCCGTTGCAAATTGGCGCGTCGGGACTAGGCTTGCAGGCGAATCACGCCAAAATGATGGGCGAGGGAAAAGGATGCTATTCAGGAGAGTTCGGAATTGCTGGAGCGTTCTTCAAGACTATGGAGGGTTCCAAGGCCGCCGATGTTCAACAGGTATGTATACTATGAGGTGTTTATCTGTCTGTGTAAGTTCAACACACGATGTCTAAAAGATTACGAATTATATACTTGCAGAAAGCACTTAAATTCAAAATACGATTTCTGTAAAAGATTGCAACATACATACATACATACATACATAAACACAAACACAAACACATAAATAAAAACATACATAGATAAATTATGTACTTGCAGCCCTAAAACCCTAAAACTACAGTGCCAACG
>LUCW03000498.1:65000-80000 GCA_001586965.3 Sphaeroforma sirkka
GCGAACGGCCACGCAGGCTCAAAAGAAGAGGGGGCTGGTATATTATTGGTACTTTGCGAACCGAAGTGCGGGGTAATATGAGCTAGAGGTTGGCAGATGACGATATATGCTGAATGGACGTGTAGGCTCGAAATAGAAGATACATGATTTGATTGGCAGCAGGATTCTCAAGGAAATTATTCGGAGATGGTATAAAAATGTGGTGTAGTTCATTCGACAAGTTCATTCTGCTAAGGTAGACGTTCATTCAACAATCGAGAAAATTAAATTAAGCTCACCGTTACATTGTGTTTTGAGCCGATTTAAGATTACAAATAAACGTTAGTGGAAAATGGTATACGAGAAGGATAATGCAGCTGGGACTAGGCAATCTCTCTGGAGATATGTGAGAACAGAGCCGGTGACGACATTTATGGATCGATGGCATTACGTCAGGGGTACCATGGTTTAAGAGCTCAAGGCGAAGAAAGAAGGGTCCCGCCCAGCAATGGCTATTTTGAAGGAGGTTACACCGGAGACAAAGTTGGAACTAGAGGGCTATATCAGCAAGACTGTTATTGAGACGAATTATCTCCAGTGTTTAAGGACCCATTTATAGTGAGTGGAATTCAGGCAGATTTTGCGAAGGCAATAGAAAGGTGGGGATACAAGCCTGAGAAGGTCATTGATGTAGAAATAAGAACTCTGGTCAGTCTAAAATATCAAGATCAAATAAAATAATGTATTGGTCTTTAATTTTATTTAGAACAATTTAATACAAATTCCTTTTCTAATATTATCAAAGTGTTCTAATTTCACTTTGACCCCAATAGCCTGTGTAAAAGTCGGTCTCCTCTAGGCTGACTGTATGATACCAATACGTTTACGTTAATAATGTAAACCTCGATGGATATTTCTATGTTTTATTAACTATGTTATGTAAACTTCGATGGAAATTACTAGATTTCAAACTATATTAAACTAAAATACAATTTAGTCAGTTAGGATTTAACAGTGGTAGCTTGTGTAAGAATGATCGGGACTGCCTCTTGTTAAGAGTCTAAATATCCTCGATCACACAGGGCGTACCTCTAGCTGTTCTTTATTGAATAATTTTCACTAGAAGTACTAAGTGTTCATGACCACATGCCTAATCTGTAGATAGACATAATAGCGTAAGTCACGTTAATACATTAGCTGATATTGTAGAAATACGGCCTCCGGTCAGTCTAAAATATCAAGATCAATTGAGATAATACATTGGTTTTTATTTGTATTTTAAATAATTAGTACAAGCTCTTTTTCCAATATTTCCAAAGTGTTCTAAATTCACTTTGATGGCTCCAATAGCCTGAGTATTTGGTATGACTCATCTACTTGGACCTATTTGAGACATTAGTAGATGTAGGATATTATAAAATTTAGTTTATAATATCCTACATCTACTAATGTCTCAAATAGGTCCAAGTAGATGAGTAACTCGACAACGAGTGGCTGGATCCTCTCAATCTCAACGCCAATTGAACCGCACTGAAGCGCTCTTGAAGGAGCTAGCGGCAGCAGCAGTTGTGGACCCCTCTATCGTGTCCCACTTGGCTGATATTCTTCCTATACCGAAGAAGAAAAAAAATTCGGGCCGGGTTTCGAACCCGAGACCTACTGGTTTACCAGCCAGTATGTTTACCACTAAGCCAATTACCACTGGCGAGAGAGATAATATTTCAAAATTTAATCTCTATAGCTCTGATGCTACCATCGACCATCCTCTTGACAAACCTAACCCTGTCAGAGGATATGATCGTATGGAACTCGATGAGGCTTACCATCCTCGTAATATCGACCCTCATTTGCCAACTAACCCTGGTAATCACGATTTTGGCAATCGCTACACCAGTACCTCGTTAGAGAGTTCCCGCTCTAATCCTGAGGATGAGGAAGTGAGAACCAGACATACTCGTCTCAGGCTATTACGCTCTGGTATGCAAGTCCTTGAGGACCGTCTATTGAATGACTCTGACCTTGACGATAGGAAAGCGGATAACATTCGCTATCTAATCGATAACAAGAGAAAGGAAATAGACACCATCTTGGCACTAGCAGCCCGTAGCACTGAGCATGAGCCTCGTGAACACTTAGAACCAAGCTTTATAAAGCAGCTAGGTAACGCGCAGGCTGAGGTCGATTTCTCTACTAATGAGAGTACAGTGGAGACACTGAAGGCCTTCGACCAACTTAAGGAGTCTGCCAGCCTTAGGGATAAGCAGATGATGAATGCCTTTATTCATTTCTGTGAGCCAGGTGAATGGCGAACTATCTTGAAGGCTCATGAGCCCAACTGGAAAGCCCTACCCTGGCACCAGTTGCGTGATAATATACTTAACACCTTTTTTTTGAAGATGCACGTGACCGTGAACTTCTAGAGTCTCGCAAGTTCTTTGCGAACGATACCACTATTCGAGGTGCTTTAGCTCAAATGACACATATGAATACTCGGATGGGTGGTCGTACCTATACTGGCGAATATTTATTAATTTGTCAGATGATGGAGACTCTGGGAGCTAACCTCTTTAAGAAAGTCAATGATGACATCATCGCCTATGGTGATTTGCGATCTATGCCTTGGTCTGTCTTTGAGAAGATAGTACACAAGCATACCAATTCCTCTACTACAGTACTTAGTACCACGAGCTACACCCAGCCCACTAAGCGAAACGCAGTAGAGACTAATACTGCGCGTAGTACTAAGAAACCTCGCACTACTACTGGAGGGGTACTGGCTCTACTTCTACCGAACCGAAAGGTGATAAGAAGGTGAGAGCGCCTTGCAAGAAGTGTGGTTACAACCTCACAAAACGTAATGGCAAGTGGAATGGTAGACACGACCCTGTTAAGTGTGCACCAGGCAAGCCAGATTTTGGACACTATATGAAAGAGTGTGCTACTTGCAAGGGTACTAACGGTTGGCACAAAGAGGATTGCAAGGACTTACCAGACGTCCAAGTTAAGCACTGACAGTACCATATGTGCGCACTAGAGCAAGATTATGAGAAAATGTTCAATAAAATCTATACCAAAGGAGATGAACGTATCTTTCAAACAGTTTTCGTAAATGGAGAAAAAAGTTATGGCACTATTTGATCCAGGGCTGAAGTCTCTGCTATCTCATGCCGAGTAGCCTACGCTACAGATATGGCTGTCCATAACGAAACAACTGATTTAATCTTGGGAAATGGCAAAGTTACTACTTGCGAACAAGCCATTGACTATGCACACATAATGCTGTCAGATAGAAGAGAAGTGAAGACTCACCTAATCGTTACTGACATGTCTCAGAAATACGATTTAATTATAGGTATGACTGATCTTCTCAGTTTAGGTATAACACTCACTGGTCTGCCTAATGGGCTAGACCCGAATAAAGATCAGTCAGATGATAATATGTTAAAGATACCTAAACCTCCGGAAGGTGAAGCAAAGGATATGATTCCGCACTTCACCGATATAATTATGGACTTAATTATACAAAACAGGAAGATTGCAATAACTGACTGGTGTATGTTTAAGTTCTCTAATGGGTACGTTAGACTTGACTTAACAAACGTCGACTTCTCTAAGTTAAAGTGTCCTTCACATAACTACGTGAGTTGGAGACACAAAGACGTTGTCAAAACCCAAATCGAAGATTGGTTAAAACAGGGTCTAATTGAAATCAATTATGATGCAACCCCAGTTAACTTAGCTCTCTTAGCGGTCGATCAATATAAATCTGATGGAACGTTTAGTAAAACAAGAGTAGTACTAGACCTGTCGCCAATCAACAAACTAATTCCGCAACATAGTTTTCCCTTACCTAAGATAAGCGAGATACTACGCAAAATGGAGGGTGCGACTATCTTTCCAAGATAGACTTAAAAGCTGCATTCCATCAACTACAAATATATCAGCCTCATAGGAAATACTTTTCCTTTACTTGGCAAGGTAAGAAGTACCAGTTTAAAGGTGCACCTGAAGGCTTACACATGTTACCTTCTTTCTTCCAACAAGTTATGATGGAACTATTTGCGGACCTGTCGTATAACGTATCAGTATATTTAGATGATATAGTTATCTTTACAAAGACAGCACATGAACATGCTAAACTCGTTAAAGAAGTCTTAAAGCGACTTAATCATGCTAAACTTAAGATTAACGAAGACAAGTGTTCTTTTGCTAAAGATACTATACACTTACTTGGCTACAAAGTATCTGCAGCAGGGGTAGAAATTGATCCTGGCAAGAAACAGTTTCTGTTGGATTTATCAACACCAATTACTGGAAGAGATGTGAACTCTGTGTGTGGGTTTGTTAACTTCTTCTCGGATTCGGTACCGCATCTTTCTCATTACTTAAAGCCTTTCAGTCACCTACGGCTGCACAAAGGACCTTTGGGAAAGCTTTGGACTAAAGAATGTGATGATGCATTTAAACTAGTCAAAAGTAAAGTAATGGACGCACCCATCATGCAGTACCCTGTGGATGGTGTCCCATTCAAGTAGCAACCGACGCTTCAGATCGAGCGGTAGGTGGAGTGTTTTTACCAAACGATAAATGGTAAACCGCGCTACATACAATTCTTTAGCAAGAGTTATAATAAGAGTCAACGGAATTACCCTACCGTTAAACAAGAGCTCCTTGCTATAGTTACTGCGCTAAGACAGTTTAAAGACTACCTTTATGGAAGTTACTTTACTGTCGCCTGTGATCAAAAGTCTTTAACATACTTAAAAGATATGAACCCTGATTCACAGTTGGTGAGCCGCTGGCATGACATTATTGCCAAGTTCGCTTTTAATATAACACACATTCCAGGAATACATAACCATCTTCCTGACATGCTCTCTCGACTTGTGCCCGACTACCAGAAAACAGTCAAAGAGTTATTAGCAACCGATTGGATGCTAAATAAGAAATGGTTTAACCTCGCTCAATCACGATGGGGTCCATTTACTGTTGATATGTTTGCCGCAGAACATAACAAACAGGTTTCTGAATATAGGTCGTTGACTCATCCTAAAGGTGATGCATTTCAGCTTGACTTATCAAAGCATAATGCGTGGGCTAACCCACCTTGTCAACTTATCGCACAGTTGTTAAATTATGTTAATATTACTAAATCTACCATTACGCTGTGTTGTCCCTTACGTAACTCCGACCCATGGATACGTGATTTAATTAATATGATTCAAGACGAACCTATTTATGTCGACCGTGAAACCGACACGTTCTTGTATCAGGGATCCTATTCTATTAAGAAGACGCCTTGGAAACACACCATTGTTTGTCGCATCGGTCCTGCAGGTACCACTAAGTGGAAACCCTCAACCGAATTCTTAGCTAAACTAGAGGAGTCTAAAGAGTTTGAACAAAAGCTCAAGACTCGTACAACACATGCACCCAACAAGATTGCAGTCGAGGTAATGCCGATTGAAACGGCATTAGATCGTAAAAAAACATGGAACTAGCTAAGGCCATGGATCAAAGACTCAAAACTCTAAGAGAACCCGAAGCTCGCACTCAACTACTTAAAGCGCTGCTTAAAGAACAGCCAGGAGTGGCGAAACAACTGAAGAAGATACTTCAACAATCCAATGTTGTCAATTATGTATCTCAGGACTCTACCCCTCCTGATACTGAGGTTGCCCTTTCCAACAGGACTATGGTTCATCCAGCCAGCGTTACGCAGAATCTGACTGACTTAGAGGAGCTCGAAAGTAGAGTTAAAATTATACATAATTTAACGCATCGAGCATATGAGCATACTTATAAAATGGCTATTCGTGCAGGGCTTGATCACCCGGCGCTGAAAGAAACCATACGTGAAGTATACCGACGCTGTACTGATTGTGAAAAGAACCAGATCAAGCGATACGGTTGGGCACCCCTAAAAAAGTGTGACAGAAGACCAACCGATGCGCCGAGTCATAGTCGATTTGGTTAAACTCCCGCGATCCAAGCATACTGGCGATGTATATATCTGTCATTTCTTATGTGTGGCTTCGGGCTATAACTTGCTTTATGCAATACCGAACAAACGTCCACAAACAGTGGCAGAATTATGCTATCACGTCTTTAATGACTTCGGTTTCCCCGAGTACTATGTTCTGATAACGGTAGTGAGTTTTGTACCGACGTAATGGAGGCACTTATACTCGTATCAGGCATGACCCATAGGCGCGTGGTGTTCCTTACAAACCTCAAACGCAGGGTGCAAATGAGACACGTCATAGAGAACTTAAGAAACTCTTGCGTACCGCACTAGACGACGTTGAGGATATGTGGCCTTATCATTTGAAATGGGTTCAGACTCAAATGAATAACTGCATGAATCCTCAAACTGGAACACTCCCGTTTCACTATTTCTTTGGCCGCTATAGTGAATTACAAGCAACGTTTGATAAAACTGCGCCTGAGAAACACGCTACCCCGTGGCTTCAAAAGATCGAGCATATGCAGAACGTTGTTTACCCCTGTTTACTCGAGCACAAGAATCGCGTCCTACTTAAAGCGTATGACCGATGGAATAACACTAAGAACATTGTTCAGTTCAAAGTCGGCGATTACGTTAACATTATAAATCGAAACGCCAACGTTACCGAACTCTCTTCTAAGACGATAGGACCTTTTGTTATTTCCTACCATGATGAGAAGAGTGATACTTACGAAGTGAATAACATTGATGGTACTAGCGCAACCAATCTAGGCACTCACCGTATCCCTACCTCCGAACTCTCATTCGCTCGCTCATTTGATTCTGATGTACCAGTTATGGAGTCACAAGTCAAAGATATAATTGACAAAACATCCGAAGACGGTTACACTTACTACAAGACCCGTTTCATGGATGGGACAGTAGCTTGGCTAACCTCCGATGCATTTCGTGAATCTCGCGACTTTCTTCGTATCTTTAATAAGAAATGGAATAAGCGTTTACATAAGAACACACGAGATAAACGAAAAGGGTTTCCTCAGGTGACTACAAACCCTGACGGATCTGAAATTCCCTATTTGCCACCTACTTCCTACGTGACTAAACTTTCTGATCTGCTTACCAACAGTGCAGAAAATTGTTCAAACTTACTTACTAATGAAGAACAGCCTTTGGCTAATACCTTACCAAATAATAAACGTAAGGCGCCTACATCGGAAATGGTTACTGGACCAAATACTAAACGACATAGAGTACAACATGAGTCTTGAACTCGTACATATAGGCACATACTTACTCGATAAGTCATGACCGAAACCGTTTTTTACTTTGGTTTTCGCTTTACCAACTAGATCGTATCTTAACGTACGTTCGTAGTTCTAAAAGCTACTGGGGGGCTATGTAGAAATACGGCCTCCGGTCAGTCTAAAATATCAAGATCAATTGAGATAATACATTGGTTTTATTTGTATTTTAAATAATTAGTACAAGCTCTTTTTCCAATATTTCCAAAGTGTTCTAAATTCACTTTGATGGCTCCAATAGCCTGAGTATTTGGTATGACTCATCTACTTGGACCTATTTGAGACATTAGTAGATGTAGGATATTATAAACTAAATTTTATAATCTCCGAACTACTACTTATTGATTTTGGTCCTCCCGCCAATCTCCAAAATCCAATAAGTCTTTTTTTTTTTTTTTAACTTTTCTTCAGATGGAACTTTATTTATATCAGCTAATGTATTAACGTGACTTACGTTATTATGTCTATTTACAAATTAGGCAAGTGGTCATGAACATTTAGTACTTCTAGTGAAAATTATTCAATAAAGAACAGCTAGAGGTACGCCCTGTGTGATCGAGGATATTTAGGCTCTTAACAAGAGGCAGTCCCGATCATTCTTACACAAGCTACCACTGCTAAATCCTAACTGACTAAATTGTATTTTAGTTTAATATAGTTTGAAACCTAGTAATTTCCATCGAAGTTTACAATATAAATAAAGTTCCATCTGAAGAAAAGTTAAAAAAAGAAAAAACTTATTGGATTTTGGAGATTGGCGGGAGGACCAAAATCTATAAGTAGTAGTTCGGAGAATATAAAATTTAGTTTATAATATCCTACATCTACTAATGTCTCAAATAGGTCCAAGTAGATGAGTCATACCAAATACTCAGGCTATTGGAGCCATCAAAGTGAATTTAGAACACCAAAAAGAGCTTGTATTAAATTATTTAAAATACAAATAAAAACCAATGTATTATCTCAATTGATCTTGATATTTTAGACTGACCGGAGACCGTATTTCTACATAAATATGTTAAAACTTTTCATCACAGGCGACAGTGAAGTAACGTCCACAAAGGTAGTCTTTAAACTGTCTTAGCGCAGTAATTATAGCAAGGAGCTTTTGTTTAACGGTAGGGTAATTCCGTTGACTCTTATTATAACACTTGCTAAAGAACTGTACGTAACGTGATTTACCTTTTATCATTTGGTATAGCACTTCACCTACCGCTCGATCTGAAGCGTCGATTGCTATTGGAATGGAACGCCATCCACAGGGTACTGCATGATGGGTGCGTCCATTACTTTGCTTTTGACTAGATTGAATGCATCATCTCATTCTTTAGACCAGAGCTTTCCCAAAGGTCCTTTGTGCAGCCGTAGATGATTGAAAGGCTTTAAGTAATGTGAAAGATGAGGTACCGAATCTGAGAAGAAGTTAACAAACCCACACACAGAGTTCACATCTCGTCCAGTAATTGGTATTGATAAATTCAACAGAAATTGTTTCTTGCCAGGATCAATTTCTACCCCTGATGCAGATACCTTGTAACCAAGTAGGTACACTTGTCCTCGTTAATCTTAAGTTTGGCATGATTTAGTCGCTTTAAGATTTCCTTAACGAGTTTAGCATGTTCATGTGCTGTCTTTGCAAAGATAACTATATCATCTAAATATACTGATACGTTATTTGACAAGTCCGCAAATAGTTTCATCATCACTTGTTGGAAGAAAGAAGGAAACATGTGTAAGCCTTCAGGTGCATCTTTAAACTGGTACTTTATACCTCGCCAAGTAAAGGAAAAATATTTCCAATGCGGATCATATATTTGTAATTGATGGAATGCAGCTTTTAAGTCTACCTTGAAAAAGATAGTCGCACCTTCCATTTTGCGTAGTATCTCGCTTATCTTTGGTAAGGGAAAACTATGTTGCGGAATTAGTTTGTTGATTGGCTACAGGTCTAGTACTACTCTTGATTTACTAAACGTTTCATCAGATCTATTTTGATCGACCGCTAAGAGAGCTAAGTTAACTGGGGTTGCATCATAATTGATTTCAATTAGACCCTGTTTTAACCAGTCTTCAATTTGGGGTTTGACAACGTCTTTGTGTCCCCAACTCACGTAGTTATGTAAAGGACACTTTAACTTAGAGAAGTCGACGTTTGTTAAGTCAAGCTTAACGTACCCGTTAGTGAACTTAAACATACACCAGTCAGTTATTGCAATCTTTCTGTTTCGTATAATTGAAGTCCATAAATATATCGGTAAAGTGCGGATTCATATCTTTTGCTTCACCTTCCGGAGGTTTAGGTATCTTTAACATGTTATCATCTGACTGATCTTTATGTGGGTCTAGCCCATTAGGCAGACCAGTGAGAGTTATACCTAAACTGAGAAGATCAGTCATACCTATAATTAAATCGTATTTCTGAGACATATATGTTGAATGGACGTATAGGGATAATATTATTTATTTCAAAAATGACAAGCATGTATGTTACAATGTATGAACATATGGTATGGCTCTCATAGTCGCTGTAGTGGTTCAGGAAAGATTGATGGGAAGAAGTGGTCAGTAAATTCCCGTTTGAAGTATTGGCCAAGTGAGTCGACAATGGCAGATATGCGCTGAGTCAATTCGGGCCGGTGTTGACAAAGCACTGTTACTATCGAATGTTCCATATATTCGCTTGCTGAATTACTAAGTAGATGCGACATGCAATCACCCCAACACAGCGACCACGAGTCAACAAAAACAGTATATAATCCGTATACTTTCGTGACAAGTCAAATACTATTTGCGTGGGAATCAGCACAGCAAACAAGTTGTAGTGCGTGGTATCAAAATGGCTAAGTCTCTGAGGTCTTTGGCTGGTAACTCTAAGCATGTCTACGACTACGTAATTGTAGGCGGAGGTAGTGCTGGCTGTCTCATGGCTAATAGATTGTCCGCCGACCCGTCAGTGCGTGTTGCTCTGCTGGAAACAGGTCCTGATGGTTATAGGCCTATCATACAGGTGTGTTTCTGATATATCGAACAAGGCTCACACTACCGATTTCGGTATCAAATTAAACTCGAGGTTCATCAAACATTTAGATGGTTAATAGTTGGAAGTATTCGTATCCAGAGACCTATGAGTTGAATATTTAAAGATAGTATGATCATCGTTAATAGTAAATATTTATGGCACAAGTTTGTGATTTTCATCAAGCAGTTTGACAGTTATGTCCCATTCGTCTTGCTCATTAAGTAGTCTTTCATAAATTACAATGTCCACATTTTTCGATTCTCATAGCAGAACAGTATTGAGGCACCTATTTATCAACGATGTCAGTTTATTCACAAGTTGTATTCATCCCTACGTACGAAACATGTATGTTCGTGTACATTTGTTGTACTATCAGTCCATTCTAGTCTTCTGTAGCTATGCCACCAAATTCTTCTATACATTCCATTCTTTCAATGAAGAGAGAAAACCAAGAGACCTAAGACAAGAAAGCAGTGAACGATTATTCTTCTACTAACTGGTTCACCGTCCCATCTGAATGGTTTCCATAGTGCTGAATGCGTTCAAGCTGCACGAAAACAACGACACGCTGCATAACGAATACCACGGAAACAGCGGACCTCTACAAGTGCGTACCATGGATCAAGAATATGCATTAGACAAGGCCATGGTTCAGGGTTCCATTGACCTTGGATTGAAAGCAAATAACGATTTTAATGGAGCCGGTATGTGCCCAAACTACACTTAATTTCACATAATCTTTTCGGACAAAATTGCTCATAACATCTGTGAAAAATATTTTATGCTTTGCTCTGTAATGGCGGCTTGCTAATGTTCATAATTTTTCCTTTGCAGAACAAGACGGTGTTGGGCGATACCAGTCTACACAAAGATCCGGAAATAGATGTTCTGCAGCTAGGGCATTTTTAACGCCTGAAGCCCGTAACCGACCTAACCTGGACGTAATTGTCGACGCTCACGTTACCAAGGTAACCACCGAGGGCATGAAGGCTACTGGTGTGCAGGCTGTTGTTTCCAGGAGCAAGAATGCCGATAATGCTGTCACATTCGAATCCGCTAACGATGTCGTTCTGTGCGGCGGAGCGATCAATTCACCTCAGCTTTTGCTGCTATCTGGTATTGGACCCAAAGCGGAGGTCACGCGACACGGTATCGAATTAGTACATGAACTACCGGGTGTGGGTCAGAACCTACACACCCTGATGTAGGTGTAAATGCCAAGTCAAAGCACAATGTTTCACATCCGCTGCAAATTGGCGTTTCGGGACTAGGCATGCAGGCGAATCACGCCAAATTGATGGGCGAGGGAGAGGGATGCTATTCAGGCGAGTTTGGATTGGTAGGTACGTTTTTCAAGAGTATGAAAGGTTCCAAGGCCGCCGATATCCAACAGGTATATTGTATTAGTTCATCATAGAGGTGCTTTGTTGAAAATTGTAACCTACAAGTGAGGCGGGCTATACAGGCATTTGTGTATGCTGTGCTTTAAGCTAGGAGAAGGCAGTGTTGTGACGATCGTGTTGCACTAAATTGCAGTGCAACTTTTGTTCTTCTGCCGCATGCGGTCTTCATTTATGAGTGGGACGCGAATATTTGTTTTTCTAAACTTCGTCATTCCTTTCATCGACAGCACTTGTGCCCGTTCTACTACAAAGACCATGGAGCAACCCTGACATACGGATCAGGTGTGACGATGAAGAACTGTATTCTGCGTGGGGAATCTCGAGGATCAATCACGCTCAACTCATCCGATCCCATGTCACCGCCAGCTATTGAGATGAACTTCTTCAAGGAAGAGTATGATATGGAAGTCATGGTAACCGGAGTCAGAGCGAGTTTGAATTTGCTAAAAACACAGGGCTGTGTTGATCAGGGTCTTACGTTATGTGGTTTCAATGATCCCAATAACATCAGTGATGACGAGATCCGCGAATACATTCGCAACAGTGTAGACTCTGTATACCATCCAGGTATGCATACGCTTGAGATAATTATATACAGCAATACACAGTATCGTGCTTCTACAATCCTATCTATCACAGTATATCTGCGTTGTATAGATATTTTCTGTGCTTCCAACCACATACATTATACGCCTCCCCATACAAACCTTTCCCTGCTTGGTACAGTTTCTTTAGGTGCAGTGATCGCATTTCCTCATATGAATCTCTTTTACTCGTTACAGTTTCTTTAGGTGCAGTGATCGCATTTCCTCATATGAATCTCTTTTACTCGTTACAGTTTCATCGTGTGCAATGGGATCCGATAGTAACCCGATGAGTGTCGTTGGGCATGACAACGGTCTGAAGGTGCATGGCATGGAAGGACTTCGCGTGATCGACGCGAGTACGATGCCTCTCATCATCTCAGGAAACACAAACGCCCCTACTATGGCTCTGGCACAGGTGGTATGTGAGCAGATGGTGGCGTGCAAGGACGTGAAGAACACGGAAAGCAGTATCGTTTCTTCCCAGGTAAAGGCGGATGAGAGGTTAACCGCCAGTGCATAAGTGCAAGTCGAGACTCGACTAGATAAGACTTGTTTAGAATGCCTTGAAGTAGAATGTCGTTTACTTTTACGAAAAGCGTTCTTTGCAAAATATTAAAATAAATATTGAAATAAATACATTCCACTTCACAGTACGCGTAGTCTTCTCGTGCACGACAGCTAATTGTGTACTGTTGTATCCTTGCAGATCAGAGTTAGAAAGACCTCTAACGAATGGGTTATTATTGTATACTGGATCCTTGCGCATTGTATCTTACTCGTAGTCTTCTCTTGACTGACTTGTATTTGTATACCGAATCTGTGCATATTGAAATTAACTCAGTCTAAATCATAATGTAATTAACTTTCAGTCTTCTATTGAGTGATCTATTTTTGTACACTATATCCTTGCATATTATAATTAACCCAAAGTCTTCTCATGCACAACTTCTAATTGTAACTGTAAACCTTGCATATTGGAATAAACTCGTAGTCTTATAGTGAATGACTTGTTATCATATCATTGTAATTGACTCATAGTGGTCTATTGAATGACTTGTTTTTGTATACTGGATCCTTGCATATTGCAATTCCCTCAGTCTTATAGTGGATGACTTGTTATTGCATTTTGGATCCTTGCTTATTGTAATTGACTCATAGTGTTCTATTGAATGAATTGTTATTGCATACTGGATACTTGCATATTGTGATTCTCTCATAGTCTTATAGTGAATGGCTTGCTATTATTCCATATGATCCTTGCATATTGGAATTGACTCATAGTCTTATTGTGAATGACTTGTTATTGTATACTGGATCCTTGCATATTGGAATTAGCTCATAGTTTCCTCGTTCACAATTTGGTATTACATAGTTATCTCATATTTCTCTGCAGGATGGACATTTGGGCAACTATTTTTTGGTTTTCTATGTAATGCTTGGAAAACGAATGTAATCATTTTTGTGATAGCTAGTACATCTATGATCATTTCTGATGTTTATTTTGAGGAACGACCCAGTCGTAGTCATTGTGAAGTTTTATAAGTGCATGTAAACGAAATCCAAATGTGCGTTATGCCTTTGATGCGGCTCGCTGTCCTAAATGTCTAGAGGAGATCGGTAAAAATATCTTAATATACACATACATACACACACACATCAACACACATATATATATATATATATATATATATATATATATATATACACATACATACATACATATATACATATATTCCATATATACATACATATACACACACACATCATCATCACATCATATATATATATATACATATACATATATATAAATATAAATATAAATATAAATATAAATATATGCATATATATATATATATATATTATATATATATATATATATATATATATATCAATGGATGCATGGATACATTATATATATATATTATATACATATATATATATATATATGAATATAAATATATATTGATATATATATACATAAATATATATATATGTTGATATGTACATGTAAAAAATATAATATATATATACAAAAATATATTTGCATATATATATATGCATATATATATACATATATATATATTATATATACATACATTGCATATACATATGCATAAACATATAAAAAAAAAAATATATATATGCATGCATGTATATATAAAACACACACACACACGCACGCACGCACGCATCACACATCATCATGCATCATCAATATACACATATATATATATATATATATATATATATATATATATATATACATGTAAACACTTTGCAGGCAAACGTAAACACAGGGTTTTTGCACACACACGCACATACGGGCTTATGAGTATTCACATAAAAAATACAAAAAGTGCATCTCCCATACATATACATATACGTTTATATGCATATGGATATATATATTATATATATATTTTATATACCGGATATATATATTACATATATATATATATACATATTATATATATAATATATATATATATATATATATATATATATATATATATATATATATATATATACATACATACATATCCATATATGCATTCATATATGCATCCATATATATATATATATATATATATATATATATATATATCTATATATCAACATTTATATATATATATCAACTCTTATATGTACACATATAAACAAATATTTATTTGTAAACGTGTACATTCATCTTTATTTTATATCTTTATCTTTTGCATGTATATATATATATATGCATCGATAT
>LUCW03000498.1:85000-95079 GCA_001586965.3 Sphaeroforma sirkka
TGGAATCAAGGATTAATGGATGATCAGTTTCTGAGTACTAAGTTTTTGCTGTTTGTTTGAATGTTTGTTTGTTTCTTTCAATTTATGTTTTTGTTTTGTTTTAAAAAATAGATATCATGCAAATAGTAACAACTCACAGTCACAAACTCACAGAGCAATAATATTTACAGTATTATTTTAAATCTGTATCTAAAAAGTAAAATACTCACTTCTGACTCCATAGATGATGTACTTGTGACTGACTGACTGTAGGCTGACCTACCATGTCATTATTACGAGAAAAAAATTAAGTAAAATAATTGCCGTAATTTTTGTAAGAAATACGTATTAAGGCACATTCCTGAATTTGAAAATTTAAGATTTATGCATGGTGAGCAAATTGAGAATTGGGAATTATGAAGTATGCAGCGTAATTTTGGGCCATTAAGAAATATTCTATTTCTTAATTAAGAAAAAAGAAGGATTAAGGCAGGTTATAGACTTATTAAGAATCGTGTATGATATCTTTTTAAAATTTTTAAGAATTATTAATAATCATGTATACCGATATCTGAAGAAATTTTAAGAACCGGTACCTATTTTTATAGCATGTGAGGGACTAGGTCTCAAGGCAAAGTCTATTACTATAACATGCAATTGTTTTCTCAGTACAAACTTTTATTTATATAGGGGTTGTGCATTGGGCGTAGAAGTGTAGAAGTGAATGTAAGTATGGCGGAGAAAAGTGACGGCACTGGGCGAACAACAGCTACCGATACTGACACCATTACCCCCTCTGAAAAGAGTGTGCGAAAATCAGATAATGTGCGATCCTCTATCAAGAGGATGCAGCCGATTAACATTGATGCTATTGACGATGCAAGCCAGTATAGTTGTTTGAAACTTTATCGAGGGATAACAAAAGAACAAAAACTAAATTTCGCAGCCACAAAGTTTAAAGTTGACGATGACGATTGCAACAAAGCTACCTGCAGGTATTGCGACAACACTAAAACTTACTCATGGAATCGCAAGAATGCGAATAATGCTATAATACATTATGAGAAGAAGCACGCCAAACAATGGTACGACGATGTAAAAAGATTTCGTCCACTGGCCATGCTATAATCTTGTCCTACTTGTTCGTTGTGAATAGTTATTGATGATTTATACTGAGCACAGCTTTGAAGTTGTGGTCTGTTAAAGTTGTATTTTAGTATGTATTTAATTATTTATTCGTAGTGGTAAGATCTTCATCACATGTGTAGTCGTGTACACAAGCGCCAAAAAATAATTTTTAAGAAATATGAATGTTATCTCACTTAATATGTCGTTCATTATTAAGAAATTATCTTGAAACAAAAAATTGGCTTAATTAAGAAATAGGAAGTACGCATGAGGAATTTATTATTAAGTACCACCGCTTTGACACGATTAGTATCTTATTCTTAATTAATAATCACGTAGCGAAAAAAATGGGTTTAAGTTTTGGTTTCTGCCGATTTTGGGTAAAGGATTAATAGGAATTGGGTTCAGATTCTTAATTAAGAAAAAAAAATCATGTGCTTTCCCAAAATGCAATAAGAAAACGTACAGATCGTTACATAATAATGACATGTAGCTCAGAGAATTTTTTCTAAATTACCCCCACTGCCCAAGGGAGCTCTGTAGGACCAGTCACGAACCAGTCAATTACTCACCAGTCACCAGACTGGATTCTTTGCCATCTTTTCTTTATTAGACAATCAGCAGTACAGTACATATGGTCCGATTATGCGGATATGTACTCCTATGGAGTTCTATCGGCTACCTATCGCAGAATTTTGCCCCGACGGGCCCGACCTCCGTAACATACTATTGTCTGATGCAATACCGTTAAATATATACGGATACTATCGTATTTACATACAATCTATCAATTGTCGTCCATATGCCATTTTCGATATATTTTGTTGCCACAATTTTCCGAAAGACCGGGCATATGCTATTTTGTTTTTTCACCGAAGTACATACTGTTTTTGTTATTGTTTTTATTAAAAAATAAAAAAATATGAGGCTATGCCGCTATACGAAAAATCCACATATTTGTATAATTTCAAAAATACCAAAATCAGTATTTTCCAAAACAGCTTGCGCGTTGCGGCTTGCGGTCGCCACTCGCCAGTCACTACCTCGCAAGTCGGCCAGCAAAATGTAAAAAGAATATTTTATGGTGATTTCTTTTATAAAATACAAATGGATTTACGACACCCCACCACAGCGACCACGAGTCAACAATAACAGTATATAATCCGTATGCTTTCGTGACAAGTCAAACACTATTTGCGTGGGAATCAGCACAGCAAAGAAGTTGTAGTACGTGATATCGAAATGGCTAAGTCTCTAAGATCTTTGGCTGGTAACTCTAAGCATGTCTACGACTACGTAATTGTAGGCGGAGGCAGTGCTGGCTGTCTCATGGCTAATAGATTGTCCGCCGACCCGTCAGTGCGTGTTGCTCTGCTGGAAACAGGTCCCGATGATAATACACCTATCGTACAGGTGTGGAGTTGGAATATTTAAAGATAATATGATCATTGTTAATAGCATTTTTTTATGGCACAAGTTTGTGGTTTTCATCAAGCAGTTTGACAGTCATGTCCTATTCATGTTGCTCATAAGTAATCCTTCATAAATTACAACGTCCACGTTCCTCGATTCTTTTTTAGGGTCTTATTTATCAACGATACCAGTTTATTCACAAGTTGTATTTACTCCTACGCACAACCCACAGCAAGCCGTTGGCTATTTCTGGGCCGTACCTTTCAGTCGGAAGTACAATCATCGATTCTACACCAAACCCGAGAAATACTGCAACAACAGAGAGCTCATGCAGCCGCGTGGCCGCGTGTTGGGAGGATCTTCAAGTATCAACGCCATGTTGTACATTCGCGGTGCACAGTACGATTACGACGACAGATGGGTTAAAGAGGCAGGGTGCAAGGGATGGAACTACGAAACAAGTATGTTGGTGTCCATATGTTTTGCTAGCAGTCCATTCTGGTCTTCTGCAGCTATGCCACCAAATTATTCTATTCATTCCATTCTTTCAATGGAGGGAAAAAGCCAAGAGACCTAAGACAAGAAAGCAATGAACGATTATTCTTCTACTACTGGTTCACTGCCCCATCTTAATGGTTTCCATAGTGCTGAATGCGTTCAAGCTGCACGAAAACAACGACACGCTGCATAACGAATACCATGGAAACAGCGGACCTCTACAAGTGCGTACCATGGATCAAGAATATGCATTAGACAAGGCCATGGTTCAGGGTTCCATTGACCTTGGATTGAAAGCAAATAACGATTTTAATGGAGCCGGTATGTGCCCAAACTACACTTAATTTCACATAATCTTTTCGGACAAAATTGCTCATAACTTCTGTGAAAAATATTTTATGCTTTGCTCTGTAATGGCGGCTTGCTAATGTTCATAATTTTTCCTTTGCAGAACAAGACGGTGTTGGGCGATACCAGTCTACACAAAGATCCGGAAATAGATGTTCTGCAGCTAGGGCATTTTTAACGCCTGAAGTTCGTAACCGACCTAACCTGGACGTAATTGTCGACGCTCACGTTACCAAGGTAACCACCGAGGGCAAGAAGGCTACTGGTGTGCAGGCTGTTGTTTCCAGGAGCAAGAATGCCGATAATGCTGTCACATTCGAATCCGCTAACGATGTTGTTCTGTGCGGCGGAGCGATCAATTCACCTCAGCTTTTGCTGCTATCTGGTATTGGACCCAAAGCGGAGGTCACGCGACACGGTATCGAATTAGTACATGAACTACCGGGTGTGGGTCAGAACCTACAGGATCACCCTGATGTAGGTGTGAATGCCAAGTCAAAGCACAATGTTTCACATCCGTTGCAAATTGGTGCGTCGGGACTAGGCATGCAGGCGAATCACGCCAAATTGATGGGCGAGGGAAAGGGATGCTATTCAGGCGAGTTTGGATTGGTAGGTACGTTCTTCAAGAGTATGAAAGGTTCCAAGGCCGCCGATATCCAACAGGTATATATTTTATCAGTAGCTGTCCATCTAATCTCTGTATTAGTTCAGGTGTTGAAAATTGTAACCTACAAGTGAGGCGGGCTATACAGGCATTTGTGCATGTTGTGCTTTAAGCTAGGAGAAGGCAGTGTTGTGACGATTGTTCGTATTGCACTAAATTGCAGTGCAATTTTTGTCCTTCTGCCGCATGCGGTCTTCATTTATGAGTGGGACGCGAAAATTTGTTTTTCTAAACTTCGTCATTCCTTTCATCGACAGCACTTGTGCCCGTTCTACTACAAAGACCATGGAGCAACCTTGACATACGGATCAGGTGTGACGATGAAGAACTGTGTTCTGCGTGGGGAATCTCGAGGATCAATCACGCTCAACTCATCCGATCCCATGTCACCGCCAGCTATTGAGATGAACTTCTTCAAGGAAGAGTATGATATGGAAGTCATGGTAACCGGAGTCAGAGCGAGTTTGAATTTGCTAAAAACACAGGGCTGTGTTGATCAGGGTCTTACGTTATGTGGTTTCAAGGATCCCAATAACATCAGTGATGACGAGATCCGCGAATACATTCGCAACAGTGTAGACTCTGTATACCATCCAGGTATGCATACGCTTGAGATAATTATATACAGCAATACACAGTATCGTGCTTCTACAATCCTATCTATCACAGTATATCTGCGTTGTATAGATATTTTCTGTGCTTCAAACCACATACATTATACGCCTCCCCATAAAAACCTTTCCCTGCTTGGTAGAGTTTCTTTAGGTGCAGTGATCGCATTTCCTCATATGAATCTCTTTTACTTGTTACAGTTTCATCGTGTGCAATGGGATCCGATAGTAACCCGATGAGTGTCGTTGGGCATGACAACGGTCTGAAGGTGCATGGCATGGAAGGACTTCGCGTGATCGACGCGAGTACGATGCCTCTCATCATCTCAGGAAACACAAACGCCCCTACTATGGCTCTGGCACAGGTGGCATATGAGCAGATGGTGGCGTGCAAGGACGTGAAGAACACGGACAGCAGTATCATGACTTCACAGAACAAGTCTCAAGAACAACTATTTGCTTCCGCCTGAAAGCCTCGTAAGATCTGATATCCTCCTTGATCGGTGGCATATTCGCACTGCACGTAGTGCTCCAAATATAAATATAATACATCGTTTCCAATATATTCACTTGTTCAGATAATAAGACGGGAAATAAACATACTGTTTTATTTTAATAAAGTAGGTATAACTCGTGACAAAGTGGCCAAAACGTGGGATTTCCAACATGTTCGACAATACTCTATAAATTTTGGCCGTCAACCTTAACGTGCTTGTTCCATTGGCGTTTCGTGCTGCAAACCACTGACGATGAATCTGTAGTATGTTTAGTTACAATGATAATGCACTGTGTGCACTTATCTACGTTAATACAATAATTGTCGCGTATTCTCATGTTTTGTATTTTGCTTTCTGTTTTTTTCATTTGATGTTGTGGGTCTGTCATGGATGTCATTCGTGTGACATATGACGTCGTATATTTTGATGACACTATCGCAGCGATCAATAGTTTATCGTGCCAAATGCGTTCATTTTTTTAAGATACCAGAAGCACCATACTAAAGTAGGATACTCAATTTTATACTGCAGTGGACATGCTTACGGATGACAAAGTGAATGTATGTGCTCTTCATAATATAGTGAGCATTTCTGCATATACCATCGCCAACTGCAGTATACGATGGTACAGAGCCCTGTATGAAAGAAGCACTGCTCTCAGCATCAGGTGCAGGAAAACAGCACCATCGAAAATCATAGTTAACCAGTAGCGCAATCAGTGTACACGTCGTCTCATTTACATCCTATTGTACTGCACATTGCATCTACGGGATACCATGCGGGCGCCATTGCCGGCTATACCGCCTGCCAATAAGCAAAGTGTAGGGTGTCCTGACAGCTCAGTGGATAGTAGTATACTAGAGTGCACTGAGAATGCCCACAATGCCACTTCAGTAGGAGGTCGTGGTAGCAGTAAGGCAGATACAGCGAGTTTAAAGAGAGATAAGATATCCCCTGGATCTCCGGTGATTGTTATCAAACGGGACAAGATCACCTCGGTTGAGTTTAATAGGAATGCAGCGGCTAGCAGGAGACCTTTGGGATTTGTTTTGCCAACTGCCGATACTTTTGATACACCCAATACCGAACCACAGCCTGCTTCGAAGTCAAACATAGGAGACGATCAGGCCCCAAGTGCAAGTGCAAGTGCATCTGAGCGTAAGGATCTAGATGCAAATAGATCAAACAGTAAGGATCTCGATTCGGGCTTAGCAAAAACTGAGGAGCTAGTTCCAAGTGTACTTACTAGTAGCAAGGATCTAGTTTCTAATATTTGTAGAAGCAAAGGTCCAGTTTCAACGATATCCAGAAGCAGTAAGGCTCGTGTTGTTAGCGATGGTGAGAAGAAGGGCCGAGTTCGCGGCTGGGTGAATCGTATGGTTAGGAACAAGGCACCGGCAACTGCCGAGGTAGTTGTCAGGCAAGGTCTACAGAGAAATTGCTCAGTTGTATCACGCAAACAAGGCACACCGGTATGTACTTTCGTAAAGGTGTGCGCGATATAAATCACATGTGTTGTATTTAATATATATATTTTATTCGCCAAAACATGTTTATACTTGAAAAATCCATTAACATTACATCATAGTTGGTGCTGTCGATTAGCTGGACAAGTTTAGTCGACAAGCCCGAACTTTGAATTATACATTTGACAGATTCTTCTTGTTCGTATGAACTATATATATATATATATATATATTATACATACATATATATAAATATATATATATATATATATATACATACTTCTAACTACAGTGAAACATGCATTCGAAGTCTAAAACGGTCGCTGATGCGTCCCAATATTCCCACCGTCAATAGTTTATAACTAGCTATGTGTTTCAAGTGACACGCTGACTAGTCTTATTTCAAGTGCATTCATTAATAGAAAAGAAAACAAGATATCAACAAAATGATTATGGCTAAAGCTATTTCACTATAAATGTTCACCGGAGTACGTGAAGTGAAACGCAATCACCTTGAACTCATGACCGAGTGCCAACCCATGCTGCAGTGGCACCAAATCGGAAACATCGTGCTCAACGTAATGAAGTGTCTGGACGCAAAGGACATCTGCGTCGCCTCACAAGTGTGTGGTCTGTGGTGTGACATCGGCACACTCGACGAAATATGGAAGCCAGTGTACATGAAGCAGTTCCTGCTACCACCCCCTACAGTATGTTGTGCGCGCGTGTTTCTCGACGGTTTGAACGCGCATTGCAACAAATAAAGGTTTGTGCCTGATTTTGATGTCTTTTAGTGTGGGATTTAGGGCTCAATGGGATGTCTCCTGAGGATTAATTGAATCTCAGCACTTAGACAAGTCATGAATCGACTTTATCGCATAATTTCCACAACTTCATGTATACAGGTGCATACACACCTAAATACTCGCTATATATATATATATATATATATATATATACCTGTGCAAGAATATGCATTTTTATATATATATATATATATATATATATATATATATATATATATATATATATATATATATATATATATATATATATATATATATATATATATATTATATATGTATATATATATATATATATATAACACATATATATATATATATATATATTATAATATATATATATATATATATATATATATATATATACATATATATATATATATATATATATATATATATATATATATATATATATATATATATATATATATACACATATATATGCATATATATATATAATATATATATATATATATATATATATATATATATAATTAATGCATATATACTTACTTATACCAATATCTGGGGTATATCCCGGAACACGAGGGGTGGAAGTGGTGGTATAAAGCGCGTGGGTGGGCCCACACACGCCATAATCAGACCAGATCTGGTGGGGACAGAGGCCGCGCAGATATCTCTACGGCGGACTCTATACAGTATGTGAACTCTCTCTTCTCATGCTATCTGTATATATACATATTATTTATATATATATACATATATATATATGCATATACATGCATGCATGCATACATATATATGTATATATATATTATATATATACATATATACATATATATATATATATATATAATATATGCATAATATATATATATATATATATTATTATATAATATATATATATATATATATATTATATAATACACATATATAATACATACATATAATGTATATACATATATATATATATACATATACATAATATATATATATATATATATATATAATATTATTAATAATAATACATATTATATATATATGTATATAATAAAATATATTACAATATTACATATATTATGTATTATATATATATACAATATATGCATATAATATTACATGCATACACATACATACATATTATATATATATACATGCTATTATAATATATTAGCAGCATGCATATATATATATATATATATACATATATATATATATATATATATGTATATATATATATATAATGGCATATTATGTATTATATATGCATATATATTATATGTAATATATGTACATGTATATATATTAATGTATGAATACATATATATATAATATATACATAATATATAACATATATATATATATATATATATATATATATATATATATATATATATATATATATATATATATATATATATGCTCTCTCTGTTTGTTACGGTTTAGTCTGTTTCCACGCTATCGTTTTGTCCAGCAATGATTTTTTTCAGTTCTGTGTGGATCATATATTAAGAATGTACCCCTTTTTTTTTTTGTTAATGATGTGCTCTCCCTTATTGGACTCTTTTGAAGTGCGGAGTGTGTAAGCATGGCTACTACCATGTATACATTCGTGAAGCCTCCTTCGGTATGCGTGCATGGCTTTATTCGTATACCCTTTGGATTAACGTCTCTCAGTATTACCTGGCTCATACGGTGTCTGTGGGGCTTTTAAAGTTGTGTGGCTTTGCACACTATGCCTTGCGAATGCACATAGCTCAGTTGTTGTTGCTCAGTCTTACCTTTCTAGCTGACGTGCGCTATTTGCTTGCAGAGACAGTGGTTTTTAGCTGTCGAGATGGGTATCAATTGGTTCAATGCTACTGCCTGTGTCTGTTAAGAGTATGGATATGCACGCAACCATGCTTTGTGTATGTGTGCGCATTCTCGTAGCTGCAGTATGCGTGTGACTGGCGAGAAGGAATGCAGGTTGTGGGGGGGGATGTATTTGTTATTTATATACCAGCTTCCTCGTACCTCCACTACAGTATCAGTGTGATGGGTGAATATAAGATAAGTATAAAGTTGATGATCTCTTGCTTCTCTCTGTACATATACTTACACTTTAATTCATTCACTACAGTATCAGTGTGGTGGGTGAATACGAGACAAATATATAGTTGATGATCTCTTGCTTCTCTCTGTACATGTATTTAATCCTTAATCGATTCACTACAGTATCAGTGTGATGGGTGAATATAATATAAGTATATAGTTGATGAGTTGTTGGTTTTCTCTCTAGATGTACTTTATTCTTAATCCATTCATTACAGTATGAGCGTGATTACGAGTATGAGATAGGTATTCAATAGATGATGATCTCTTGATTCTCTCTGTAGATGTACTTAATCCCTAATCCATTCACTACAGTATGAGTGTGATTATGAGTATGCGATAGATATATAATCTCTTGATTCTCTGTGTGGATGTACATAGATAATTCGTACCTTCACTACAGTATCAGTGTGACGAGTGATTATAAGAGATGATGATTAAATGATGCCCACTGTAAACGTACTGCATGTGTTCGTACCTTGCCCTACAGTATCAGTGTGATGGGTGAGAATGAGAAGGGCATGTGGGAGATGCTGCGACTGTTTTATCTGCGATGGGAAGAGAAGCCCATGCGCCTCAGTGACTTCTGGTGGAATGAAGTGCGTATGGCGTTT
>LUCW03000499.1:0-10000 GCA_001586965.3 Sphaeroforma sirkka
AAAATAAATAAATAAAAAAGGTCATTTGTTTTATTTTTTGGTCTTTGTTATTTTTTAAACAATGTAGTGGTACATAGTAACGTAGGTGTGAGACTATTTATTTATACGACTTTTTTGTTGCTGCAAGCAGAACTAAAAATAGTACGAATCAGCATTACTAAGGAATTTTTGTTCGTCTACAGCATCCTTTTGTTCGTCCACAGCATCAAGCTGAACCCTGACAGCATAAATACCTTAGCCGTATCGTACTTTTCTTTAATATCTGAAACGTATCTTCAGGAATATATTGAGAAAACCTGCCTCTCGCAGAGCAACAAATTGTGAGGAGTGGTCGCCACCTGCCCTAAACTACAATACACTTCGAGCCGACGTCACCAACCCGAAGACTATAAATATATCCAGCTCCTATCAGAGGATAGCGACTGCAAAACAACATCAAAGAATGAAAAAGTATCAACCTGACCAGCAGTCAATTTATTTTATCATGTAGATTATTCAGTTGCAATAGGATATCCTGTCCCTAGCCAATATTAACCCAGGACTAATATCCGTACGATGGCTCGCAATCGGCAAATCGGACATCTGCGCATTCAGCGGTGTCCGTGTTCAAGGTCAATGGGCACCATCCGTCTGCGTTTGCGGGGAATTTGGCCCTACCTGCTGTGTGGAACCCGATAGTATCGCAAACAGAAGTCACACTCAAGGGCATATTTATCGTGCAATCCACCATGCAGCTGTCTAGACCCGGCCTTTTCTTGATCGTTGACACACCCATTGATTTGGCAGCGTCACAGTAAAAGCATCTGGACGTGAAGTATTCGGTGTTGAGCACAGGCTTATCCCTGTATTCGGATGGAACACGGTTTCAGTATTCAAATTAGCAGCGGTTTCAATGCCTCAGCATGCGCAGTATGTTTCCTATCATATTTTCGAGTCCTCATTGGAAGGAGCACCAAGAAACGAATAAAAGATCAATAGCTGAAGGATCATCGGATGAAATTTTTCAAAGAGTGCAGCTATATTTTTATCGAGCTGATGTAAACGACATTGTCATCGCTTTTATCTAAAATATGGTAAACTTGTCTAAAATATGGTAGACTCTATGTCACCTTGTTATTTGTCTTACCTCTGGAGGAAGGGCCAATAATTATCAATATTTCCGTTGATGAAGGCTTCCTCGTTTACCACCATATCGTATGTGTCACTCAGAAGGAATGCGAATTCATTCGAATTCTTCAGTGCTACAGACATGCCTCGTGCATGTGCCTGTCTCACACACCACTTATCAAACTGCAACTGAAGAGTCAGGTCAATGTTTCCCTGTATTTGGACAAAGAATATATACCGGAACGGGGTAAGAATGCATGCGGATGTGACCAATAAACAGATGATTTTTTGCATTGGGTGTTTTGCAGGTATCAAAGGTTGTGATCACAATAGAAAACCGATAATATAAACACCCACCTCTAGTCCATGTTCATGAATAATTATGTCCGGATTGTCCAACTCCAATGCATCGCATCCCTTTGCCTTTGCAGCATCGAAGCGATCCATCATTATCGGTCCGATAATATCAATTCGGCGCAAATCTAACCAGGCCTCGTCGTTGAATACATCACCAGTACCAAACATTAGAGGACCACCTTTAATAAAATCAGGAAACAAAGCCTGATCCGCTCTCCAATCCTCATAACTTCCAGCCGAAAAATAGCACATCACCTTTCGCCCTGTGATCACGACATAAAAGTACATGGTTAAACACAATTTAAAGCTATATAACAAAAATTCAACTACACACCGAACTGATATAGAAGCGCAGCGTCTCAGAAGTTCTCAGAACTTAACCATGTCCATCTATTTGCAAGCTCGCATATTTACCTGCTGCGTGGAGAGACGCTATTGTACTAGCGGGCGTATCGAAATCGACATCGTATAGTGGGACATCATGCGATTCGTCGATCGTATCCTGCAATTGCCACTGCCACCTGATTCCTTTCTTGGGTCTGAATCTTTTCTTTGCTGCTTTGATTAACCATGTGTAACAGACAAAGTATTCAATTTCGTATATTCGATACTTTATAAATATGCTGCGAATGTACAATTGAAAATACTGGTGCGACTGGATTGGGACTTACTCTCATGAGTTGCAGAAATAGATATATCGCCGATAGCGCGGCCGCAGTCAGTTCCTGTGAATCGACCGTCGCATGTGCATTTGCCGTTAATCGGATCGCATGATCCATGCTCATTGCAGTTCGCGGGGCATGCTATAGCAACGAATCCCGGTGCACTCAGCACGCTGTTCGTGTTCATTCAAAAAAAAAGGTTTGTGAATTAAAGCACGAATACTAGTTAAGGTTAACGATAGGTAATAATTAATGTACCAGCGAACAAACGAGCATAATGTAATTATATTCCCACCTGTCAATTTGCTCTATCAAGATCCTTGCAGGGCAGAGTTCAGCGAGGAACTTCACTGAAACTCTGCGATCGCTTTGAGTGGTGACCACGAGAGGGACTGGATGACAGTCAGATGCATTGTTTCCTATGGTAGGCAGCACTGTACCGTCGCTCAGAACCAAGCAAGGTGTCGAAAAGGGATATGTTGCTGCTACGTCCTTACTGCGGTGATTGTTGTCAGCCATTTTCCACCCATTAGGCAGATACGTCTCTGTGCTTTCACAGTCGCTATCTTCAAACACAACTTGTTCGGGGACAGCTCCTCCTAGTGTCGCATATAGGACGCCGGAAGGCATAACAACGCTATTCTGAATAATTGCGGGTGTGCAATCCAATGGTGTCGTGCCACTAGTTTCTTTGGGCCAGGCGCAGACCATGTCATTGCTAATTGGATTACACAAACCACAGTCTCTTGCGCATGTCGAACATGTT
This sequence comes from Sphaeroforma sirkka, assembly GCA_001586965.3. NCBI lineage: Eukaryota > Ichthyosporea > Ichthyophonida > Sphaeroforma > Sphaeroforma sirkka. The sequence continues at coordinate 2,893 of LUCW03000499.1, forward strand.
TCTCTAGCGGTTATGCTACACTCTCCATCGCCACATATAGGTGCACAATTACCGCAATCCAATGGACACCTGAAACAACTCTCTGTCGAGTCGCAAACTCCATTACCACACACGTCCAAAAGTGGACAATCGATAGGGCAGTTGTACGGCGTCTCGTAGAAGTTGTGGTATCCCAAATCGCTACCATCTTCACAAATCCCATTCCCACACACACTATTAGTTTTAAGGCAATCATCCGGAGCTGATATACCGTTCTCACCATCTTCGCACACGCCATTTCCAGGTATCGCTGTGCATGGGCAGTCCTGAGGACATGTGCGACACCACTCACCGTCACCGCATATGCCGTCGCCGCATTGTGCTTTCCACTCCGTCCAAGATATCGTCAAATTCTCTAACACCTCTAGCCGCGGTTTCATCAAAGCGATCTCTTCCGCGGACAGGTTTATCTTCGGAGGAGTGGCAGATGGTGATGGTAAAATCCCGGTGGCAGTAGGTATCCCAGAAGATACGATGGGGGGCGATTCATGCGATGCCGACCCCTGTGCGGTAGCATCACTCGAGGACGACCTCGAGAAAGTGTCGGTGGCGGCTAAAGCCCCCAAAACGATACCAGCCAGTAATAAAACGGCCAGAACAACACATGTGATTTTTGCAGATTTTGTACAGCGCCGCGTCGTGCTGGACCCAGGAGCAACTTTGGAGTTGGTTTCGCTCAAATATGCACTGACCATCTTAATATTTAAAAGCTGAGATTTCAGCCTTCGGGTAGTTACTCACGGCAATCATGTGATGTGAAGTATACAGCTGTACAATTGCTGGTATTTATATCATTCCCCTCCATATTGCGCACGATGCGAACAGACTCTTGGCACCTGTGAGCAAGGCAACTTTGCTGTGTAGTCATCTGAATCGTAGAAATGAAATACAGTTGATTCGTTACGCATAATACAGAGCACTTCAGGCATGCGGTGTGCGGCTGTGGAGTTTGACTGTCCTGAAAAACCAGCGATCGCAATTTCAGTCCAGCCAAATCATTGAAATCAAACCACATCGATGACACTTTGACATGCATCTAAATATCCATTCATATTTTATCATACCACTATAGAGAACTATGAGTTGTTGCTCATGTGTTTGCATTGTTCTCTGTGCTCCACAGTCGATGACATTCCTTGATATACGATTTCGATGCAGCTAGGCCGAAATTCAAACACCGTAAACCACAGAGAAATCCGGTTCAATTAAAGAGGCACCGGCGTGGGTGTGTTTCATAATCTTACTAAGTTGCAGGGACTCACTACCGTTTGGATACGCAAGCCACGATCCGCCACAGCTACTTTTAATCAGATTTTGTCAAAGTAGTTGTCTTTTCTCGCAAAACGTTGAGGTATAGCTCTATTTTCAGCAGTTTCAAAACTCTACGTATCAGAAGGTCTCTTTATATAGCGGCAAAATAAGCGTTTAGATAGATGAGTTGACTTCAATTCAATTGTTGTTGGCAACAATGCACAGTGCATATTGGACTTCGTTATTTGCCTATAGGAAAGTTATGCCTCACTAACAAGCTGCTGTGTGCAGGATTATATACGTGGATTAAAATTGTCCAGTGTTATAATCCGGCCATGGTCTTGAGGGAAAAAATACCTTGCACGAGGCTGCTTGGCTGTTGCCTTGAGTGCATTCAACTCAACTGGTGGCGCGCTTGAGTTTCTGCATTGTGTATACCTACTTAAACTGAGCATGTTATACATATCAAGGAGCTGTCAAGACTACAGTCGGAAATAACCCGTTTAAGTGAGACTAACAAAATCTCCTGTAGGTAACTACCAGAATGAATTCAATCTGGTCTGTGCAGTGTTCCTAGCAGTTAAATTGTAACCAACAGATCTGCTTATCGCTAGCTAATCCTGCCTAGACTTGAAAAATACCACAATGTTTCGCGAGATAATCCAATTAATTGAAACAATCTGTCAAATAACTGTGCGAATAAAGATCATGACCCTGGTGTTCTCTGACACCTAATAGTCTATGCACTCGTGGTGTACGTGACATGTACACAACTACAACTCAAGTTTTTACGTCGGTACCATGACTTGTCAATACGGCGATTTCCTGGTATTCTCTGTCATTTTATTGTCAAAAATGCACACCAGAGCTCATACTACAGCATTTTTATACGACAAGGAGATCGTATAACCAGCCTCACAATATCCCACGTTTGTATGATCTGCGAGTGAGTTTTTTCGATCACCTATATTTGTGTAACCTCAAAAAGATGGCCCGCGGTCGTTCGCAATTCCATGTATTTTTCTGTGGTTTTTATGCCCTACTTCTCTAAATTCACACCATGATCATGCCTTGCTTCCTCAAAATGCATACATGGCTTGTAATCATCACAACTGTGTGACCAAACACCCGTAACCAATACGCCCGAGCAATACCAGCCACTTTTGCGGGTTCATGAGCAAAGTACACAAACTGTTGTGTTGACTGTAACCGACTCCATACCAACTACTTCATCATTTCATTTGTTTTCTATGAGTGCACACATCGTCAGTATGCGCCTATCCGTATGAGTCTACATCGTCTACGGTGTCTGCATACAGATGCTGTGGGGATTTATCATGCATTATTATGCTCGATTGCTACACCTCACTATGGGTCAATTAAATCGTAGTATATCATTCATTAGCGAATATTGGTGCTGTCGTGCTCATAAAACCCTGATTACCTATGCCACTCACAAGCATGTGCTCACAATATGTACACACAATGTACTAGTATACTAGTAGACAAATGTATGGCGTCTCACTTTGGACGCCAACCCCCTATACTGGGACCGTAGCAACGCACACCTCTGTATTTGCATATACTCTCTGCCTTCGTTCACAATACTATAAAAAGGAAATCAAACACAATAGTGACCTAGCTAATATATCCCTCATAGTATATATATATATTTATCTATATATATATATATATATATATATATATATATATATATATATATATATATAATATATATATATATATATATATATACATATTACATACATATGTATACGCATATATATGTATATATATATGTATATATATGTATATATATACATTATGATATATAATAATATATATATATAATAATATATAATATAATATATATATATATATAATATTATATATATAGTTATATTATATTATATTATGTATTATTATCATATTTACATATGGCACATATATGTATACATATTATGCACACATTATTACATGCATGCATTACATGGCATATATATGCATACATATAATATTATAGCCATGTAATAATATAATATATATATATACAATATAATAATATTACATACATATGACATACCGGCATGCAAGTATGGGATGTTTTGTACATGCATGCACACAAACGTAGCAATATATATATCAATATATTATAATATATAATACATAATATTATTATGTTATATATAATATTATTAACCAATATATATATATATATATATATACATACATATGCATATTATTACATTATTACATATTATATGTATTACATACATAATATATATAACAGCCAGCTACATATATATATATATAATATATATATATATATATATATATATATACATGAATTATATATATATATATATATATATATATATATATATATATATATATATATATATATATATATATATATATATATATATATATATATATATATATATATATATATATATATATATATATATATATTGTTATTCTATATGCTCAGAGTTTAGGGAACTAATCATACCAAATGCCAGTGTACCACTCACTTTGAAACTGAATTGATCTAGCATACATCTGTCATCATTTGTAAATTTATTCACACCGGACGTGTAGCTATCACTTTGCTGTGGATATGCAGATCTCGTGGTTAGCAACCTGAATTATCCCATTCCGACTATGACACGTCCCTAATTAGCAGTGCCAGTTGTTATGAAGCAAAGATCTTTGCACTCCTCACTCTCATCCACATATGAGTCTGTGAACCTTCTCACACAGTTGAACCCAGTTTCTACCCATTGACCCGCAAGTGGTTACTGGGACAATGTTAAAGTATATTGGGATTTACACCCTCGACAGTACATAATTCGTCATGACTGTCAACAATCTCCTCCAGGATTCAGTTTTTAACCAATAGTTCGTTATCCGTCTGTGCTCGCGCGGAGAGTATCTAGTTTCACCTCAGAGCCTCGAACACCAACCAACTCGGATATAGTGACAGCTGTAAAGAGCACATATCATCTACCTGCATGTGATCTGTCGGGTGTGTTTGTACTCTGTTTCCTTCCGCCATTGCGTGTCGATTGATCGCTGTGCCATCTGTCTTGCGCACACGGATGGTTTCTAACCGACATGCAATACGATGAGAATAACACTCAAACCTGCAGTTGATCTGTTGTTCCATGAGAGTCTGTCCTTTCACCCCTTCCCCCTCACTAGCCGTCGATATACGATCTTTGTATCTGTATGGGAAGTATTTAACAGCATTCCATTGAGCCATGGACGCTGCTTAACATACTCCACATAGCGAAGGTTTGGGTATTTATATAGAACTGTCCATTTTCAGCCTTTCGCCTGTATATGCGAGGTATCTAACCGCACACCATTGAGCGCTGGGCAATCCTCGATACAGCAAAAGATCCATAAGTGGCGAAACAACTGTCCAATTTATTTGCTACCGACGTGTGCTTGAGGTCCGGATAGCGCCAACATTTGAAGATGATCGGTTGTATTCAATGAATGCTCATACATCCGTCTAGTCATTGGTACGCTATGCGTATGTATACTTGTGGGTTATACACAGCCACACTTCATACCACTCGAAACAGAAACTTGTCGCGGGTGTCTAGTTATTGATACGGCGTCTGTGTTTGCATCTCTGGATAGCAAGCAATCACCTTCATAACTCAGCGTATGTGTTCGCAACACTTCACGAGCCCTATAATCTATTCAACTCTGTATATGCTCCGTTGTCTGCGTTGAACGTATATCTCTGGTAACACTCAGCCGCACCAGCACTGCCATGCACGTCCGCACCGCTTTTAGCTATCATTTCTGCAATTAGCCGCGTTGGCATCTTTACTCAACGATGTAGAGTATCTGTTCACAACTCATTAAGCTCTAAACACTACTCAACTCTGCATATGGTCCGATGCCTGCGTTGAACCAGCCTCTCCTGCAATACTAGCAGTCGCACCTCCAGTGACACTCACACCAGCACCATTGGTAACACTCTTATCAGCACCCTCCACACCCGCATCCATATTCGGCGTTGTCCCTTCCACTATCTGCGTACTACTGACCCCACCCTCTACTACCCCGGTACTTATACCAGCAGTACCAGATGTACCTGTCGCTGTATTTGAAGTCGCATCCCCGCCTGCAATAACACTAGGCGTCTCAGTACTTCCCGCAACCGCACCATTCCCAGGAGTTGCAGCGGTGTTCGTAGCTGTGGCTGTGGCTGTAGTACTATCTGTCTCGGCCTCCGCTTCCGCGTTCGTATTGGCAGCAGCTTTGGCATCCGCCTGTGCCTGTGCATTAGCAGCTTGGGTCTGTGTCTGAGCGATGGACTTGGATATGTTTGCCAGTCTACGCTTGTGGTTCTCAGTGACCATTTGTCGCGTGTGGAGCGCTTTCTCCCCGCCGCCTGGGACATTCAAGCCCCAATTGCGTCCTGTTTACAATTACGAAAAATTGACAATGAATAAGTTGATTCGAGGAAATACGTATGTTTAGGTGTGTCCGAATGTAGCAATACATGTGTAATAGAAATAAGTTGTTCGAAGAAAACTATGTCCGAGTGTCTGAGTGTAAATACGATTGGCTACAATTGTGAGCATGATATATAGTGCTATGCTCTGGTTTAACATTGGCTACAAGCAGCATGGTCCAATCAAAATTTGATTGACAATCTTATTTGTACACTGTATGTAACACAGCTATACTTAATATATACGAAGACATGTTTGTTTCTATACAAAAACATGCAATTGGAGGCTTAAGATAAAATTAACTCACACTACGTGATTCCATTGAGCTCTATTAAGCGTAATACTTGCCTGCTCATTGGGCCGTCGTCACAGCAAGACAAAACTATATAAAATATCACATATTCACAGTTCTAAGCAAATACACGAATTACAGCACGCGAACGAAACCCAGCACACATACATAAGCTAAACTCATTTGAGAATACTATTCTCCGTGATGGTAACTCAAACTTATTCAGACAGTTCACACCATGAAGCACAAACTCACCTGCCTGTAAATCACTTTGATCAAAAAGAACACAAAAGAAGGGAACAAATGCTAAAATGAACATCATCCTCGGGGTATGTTTCTAAATGTGCTCACATGTATGTATAGAAACACCCACATAGACTCATATCCACACACACATATATATAAATATATATATATGTATATATACTACAAGCAAATATACGTACATATATATGGAGCTCTATGTATATACCTATACCAATGTATATACAGGCGAACGAGACAAGGGAGGAACTTACGTAGGCAGACACTGATGTCTGACGGCTCTAGAGTGGTTGATCGGCGATTCTTAGCCACCATGCACGATAGTCGGGTTACATCTTCAATAAACTCCTCTGCATACTCGCACAGGAACTGTTGTACATTAAGCAAACAACTTCAGTCAGTATCAGCGGATATATATATATATAGATATAGATATAGATATAGATATAGATATAGATTTATATATATATATATATATACATATATATGTATTGATATATATATATATATATATATATATATATGTATATATATATTCGTTCGTATGTAATTTGAGTTTCGCTAGTTAACTGAGCGTGTTCCCACATTTCATATATTTCTACCAGCTACTTGAAGCACTGCAATATAGAGAGCACCATCTAACATGCATATGAAAAATTGAAAGAGCACAATTAAATCATCCTGATGTACTCACGCATTGATAGATTACAAACTATATACAAAGGGCGTTATTCTAAAAAAAGGCTTGCAATAGATTAAATTATCCCTACATGTGTATTCACGT
>LUCW03000499.1:12500-65000 GCA_001586965.3 Sphaeroforma sirkka
ATACACACGCATACATACATACATACATTCATACATACATAGATGCATAGATGCATAGATGCATATAATATATATATATATATATATATATATATATATATATATATATATATATATATATATATATATATATATATATATATATATATATATATATATATATATATATATATATATGATATATGTGTGTGTGTGTGATGTGTGTGTGTGTGATGATATGTGTGTACAATGTGTGTGTGTGTGTCTATGCATCTATGTATGTATGTATGTATGTATGTATGCATGTATGTTTGTATATATTGAAAGTCAGCTTGGAAATAGGCGAAAGCGATTGGGCAAAGAGCGTTGCCACTGAAGGGAACGACACGACCCGAGGTCCTAGAGGGAGGAAAGGATGGTAGAGAATAAATATGACAAGAAAGTCAAGTGTTAACGGCGATTGATGCTGTACAAACTATTTGAAGTATATATATATATATATATGAAAACGTATATTCGTGCATTGATATTTATATATATATATATATATACAAAAGTTCCACAACAATACACAAAGATATATACAAATACCTACATATTTATGTCGTATTCATGCCCAAAATTTAACTAAACCACACTCACTTTGTCCGATTTCTTTTCCTCCTGCTCAATACAATACACAAATGACATACAGAGATGCATATACAGACATGTAAATATACTATTCACACTCGCAACGTATATATACCACACTCACTTTGCCCGAGTTCTTTTCCTTGGCTCGATTCAACACATAAAAATACATGCACAAGACATACACACGGATTCTTAACTCAATGACAAACTAGTGTTATATCTCAAATAAAGGATACATTTACTTGTATACACAGATACGCGTACCGATACACCAACAATTACCCACATATATAAAATATGTAAGCTCACTATGTATTTACTTTGCCCACGTTCTTTTCCTCCTGCTCGATGACGAACTTGTGTCGTTTCTCAATTAGCGGATATATTTGTTCGATTTCGCGGATGGTACGCTCACATCGGATTATATCCAATTCTTCTTCCTCCGAAGGTGTTGTCAAACTGAAGGAAGGAAAATTGGAATCAGGACAATACAACCCGAGTGAAATATACAAATTCACACGTACGTAAAAAAACTGATTCAACTTTTTTATGAGATTTGTCAATTTTATTCCAACCAGGCGAGTTATTCGACATTCTCTACCCAAACATAGAAAGTCAATGTGCATATGTATACACATACATCCGCCGACATACATATGCAAACGTACAAAAGCATGAACGCCAACACACATGCACAGCTTATAAATACATAATGTATATATCAATACATATACATATATACATACATACATGCATACATATATATATATATATATATATATAGGTGCTCCAGACAAGTAGTGGAACTCTTTTGCGTACTTTTCTCGCGAATGCCACCAGTTTTTACTAAAATCAAACGTAAACCTTTATGAATACAAACACATGTCTACACAATTACACAGATATATACATATAAGCAGCTAAAACTCACACTTATATATATATTGAATACATACACATGTCTACACAATTACACAAATATATACATATAAGCAGCTAAAACACACACATGTATATGTATATATATATATATATATATATATATATATATATATATATATATATATATATATATATATATATATGATATGTGTGTGTGTGTGTGATGTGTGTGTGTGAAATGTATGTATGATGATGATGTGTGTGTGTGTGTAATACATATTTAAAAAAAAAATGTAAATATAAATAAATGAATATATGATTAAATACATGTGAGCGTACGAACATGCGAACTTACACCCTGCTTCGCTTCTCCTTAAGGGCTCCGGAGAAGTAGTGGAACTCTGCGCGCACTTTGCTCGCCAACGTTACCAGTTCTCGCTTATCCAACTTTTCCATATCGGCTATACTTGGGGGCACAAACTGAGCAGAAGAGGCATAGAACAAGTAAATCTATCTATAACATAGCTTTTACGAGACGATTTCTTATATAATAATGAACACGCTATATATACATGTATATTGTGAGCGTACCCTACGGTATAATTGGCCGAAAAAGCTCTTCTGTATGCGCAATGGCTAACCGGTAGGTGCACTTGTCTGCATAACTCGATGGTCATGTCTATACATAAATAGGTATGACGACGTGATCACAAAAATCCAACTTGTTGATAATGTATAAAATTGTTCCGTTGCCAATAGAAATACATAAAATCTGGTTGTAACACCGGATAGAGCGGAATGATAAAGTACATATATGCATGGCAAACTAGAAGGGAAAGTAAGAAGAGGGTGGATCTGGGTTCAATACTACTCGAGCCTCAGATGTTCGAACGCGTAGTACAAGCATGTCTGTGTTTCGCGCACAAATGAATACATGTCCATTAAAATCTCAGTCAGTGTATATTAACACGAAATGAACGCTTGTGTGTACGTGTATAGATGAGCTACGTACGAAAACGGGTATGCAATCTTGAGTTCTTGTTTCACATTAAGCATACATTTGGACCGGATATTATCTTTGCGCAAGCCTATACGTTTATAAACCATAGCAGGTAGGGTCGATATACCCATACGGGAGGAAACATTAACTACACCACATACACATATGCATACCTACGTGACAACCCGTTCAGATACATACACTTGCACACAGCTTCTATATCTTCGATAATCAACTTCGAACATGCCTGACGACAGATATCGATACAACAAACCTCCCAAAGTAGCACATGGCGAAAGCTGCGACTAAGACAGGATTTAAACATGCAGGTACAGTGCAAAACTACCAACACATGCGTACCCTTCTCTATCTTTTGATGTACAAAGCAATGGGCTGCCCACCGCTATACAATTATCCTCTTAACAAGGTATAGAGGACAGCACGAATACGATTTAGGCTTGTACCGTCGCCGCCACTGCCGTACATACATCTCTTATATTCTCAGCTGAACGTCCAACGCAGATGTGTCTACAGACGCAGCGGACACTTCTACAACGCCCCACATGTACATACATTTCAACACTCCACAAATCTTTTCCGAATTATACCTCACAACCTATCCATACCTGTCGCAATCCGGTCAGTACGAGTTACACCCCATTCTGTACCGGTCCAATTAGAGGTTCTATATTCTCCTCTGGACGTTATATACATCTAACCACACTCACATATGAGGCTACAGGCGCACAAGATACCTGCTAACCCAAGCATCCTCTAATTTGCGACACACAACTATCCATACCTGTCGCAAAACGGTCAGTGCTAACTGAGCCCCGTTCTGCATCGTTGCAGTCGCAGTCTCGTTCACAGTCGCATTCGTATGCGCATTCGTATTGACAACGGCATTCGTATACGTGTTCATATTCCCAGCGCCTGTGTTCTCGCCTGCATGTGTTTGTTGTGGTTGTGTAGGGGTGGGTGTAGGTGTGGGTGTGGGTGTTCCTACAGGTGTGTGTGTGCCTGTATACCCCTGAGGATTCGTTGGTGTATGCGAGCTGCTGTGTGCAATACCAGAAGATGCCACATGTTGCTGAGGCCCGCTCATCTGTCCTTGAACACCAATAGCATTGACTTGCCCCGTACTCTGTGTTTGCGCTACACTCCTATTGCCCGGATTGACACCTCCATACGCTTGTGGTTGAGGTTGCGACTGTGGTTGTGGATGTACTTGTGCCTGTACCATATCTCCATGTCTGATATCTGGCGTGATATTCTCTTGCACTTGTGTTTGTGTCCCATCTCCGTGCAAAACACTACCATCAGCACCGTTATTCACATACATGTGTGGCTGCGGTTGTGCCATACCCCCCTGTACACCTTCATTTGCGTGCGCAGTCATTGTGGGTGTTCCCATTTCTTTCTTCGCACTCACTTGCATTGCACTCATACATGAGTTTCCGACCCCCACACCTGGTGTGTGTACACCCATCCCAACACTAGATACAGTAGGTGAATTAGAATTCACACCTGCGTGCGACTGGACCTTTGAAGGCGCCTGTGCTTGCACATTAGTATTGCCATCTGCCTGCGGGTGTAAACTCGGATCTGAATTTGTATTCGTGTTTGCATTCGGAACCGACTGTCCACTATAAACAGGCTGATGCGCATTCACATTCACGTTTACATTCGCTTGTGGTGATGCATTATGAAAAGCATTTGGCTCAGACTTCACCTGTGATCCGTAATCAGTATCAAACTGTGCATTGGGTATGTTGTTCGCACTATCACCCTGACTTGTATTTATATGTGCATTCGTATTCGAATTTGTATCAATATCCATACGTACTTGTTGTGCATGTTGAGTCATTCCTATCCCTGTAGTCGGACTAGTGCTACTACCATAGCTCGCCTGAATTCCATGTTGTGGTACATTCAACTGCTGCTGCTGTGGTTGATACTGTGCTTGGTCGTATGTCCCACTATTGAATACCGGTTTCACATCCACATCCCCTGAATTGGGGATAGCTGTAGGTGCGTAGGCGTGCGCATTTGTTGTTGTATTGGTCGTATTTGGGTGTGATGTTGTTGGATCACCGATGTTTTCCTGTGGATCAGACATGATGTATTATTTTCTATAGGTACAGCTTGATAATTATTTGCTTAGAGCTCAACTAAAGTAAATGTATATATATACTAGTGAAGTTCATATATGGAACGACCTATGTATTGTGCTGTTCCTACGTCTTACGTTGTACCCCAATCCCAGTAAGAGTTATCGAATGTATACCACCACACTCGCTAGGAGACTGACGGTCAGTACATATGCACTTTCACCTTATATTTAGTAGATTTACACACTTAAGTCTACATATACATGTGTTTACACCACTTATTAATCTCATTATATTTAGGAAGCATTTGCCTAATTTAGTCTACATATATGCTTACACCCTACGGCCCACGTCCCGCAGCTGTGTATTCTCTCGCCTTGTTTAACTCTTAGATGTATACTTTATACTTGCATAATTTATCATACATTTAAAAGCAGTGTATATAACTACATGTAAAACGGCATACACCCAAGTATATAGATGTTTGATGTATGTGTGCGCTTTTATAGAACTTCTATGTAGTAGAAGTAAATAGAATAAAATACATCCATACGAAATAAATAAAATACTTGCGTGTCATCAGTGGAGGATGCAATGCCGGGTGTACCGAACCTCTCACACTCCTTTGGTCCGTCAATCTGGCGCGCTTTTTTTATTTCGTTTTTTTTTGTGTTTCTAAAAAAGAAATTGATCTTCTGCGTGACGTACTGAATCTCAGAATCTGTGAACGTTTACGTGGTATTTTTAAATATCGGACGCAAACGTTTGAAGTTTTAGTACTTATATAACGTTATAACGTAAACAAAGTGGGGTAAGACCTATGTGTCAAACAGACTTTTCCAGGACCAAGCCAAGGTAACCGTTCAACGTAAACGAAAAAAGTATTGATGTCTATACGCCACAACGTATAACGTATTGAGGTCAGACTTCCCAGTTCCCACGTGAAATGTAGTCATTGTGGTGACACTTCAACTTCGACACGCCGCAGTCATCGTTTTTATTTTAACATCACGTATGTAAATAGTTATATCCTGTATTTATTTTATTTATATACTTGTATGTATTTATATGTATGTAGCTACATATAAATACTACTTTCACAAGTACTGTTAGGGGTATAGATAGTTATATCGCATTACATACATGGAGGTCGAGATAATTCATGAGACATAGAGGTCTGTTGACGTTTTACACGAAGACCTGCATCCCTTCAGTGTAGTGGATAGCTCATGTTTAGAGGCGTGAAACGCATCCAACGCGTGTTCTAAGTATATTCTAGAAGACTAGATATGCAAGCAGATCACACTTGTGTATACATATAGTTGGTATACAATATATGTATAGTTATCATATAATACATTTATAGTATTACATATTTACCAAGCAGGTAATTAGACAATGCAGGGTATAGTACATGCTGTGCGTGGTTCGAATATGCCAATGCTGCAGATGTCGAAACTTCGACTTCAGATGCGTGAAGTGGCTCTTGTGCACACGCATGCGCAAAAACATACACAAACACGTACACATTTGCATACGATACGGAATATACAAGCCCACACGAAAGCATGTAAGGATGTGAACGCACGCACACACTTACAAAGAAGAGCTGCACTGACAATACACACGCGCATGCGAAGCAGTACACAAGGCAAGAGCAAGTCAAAGTTAAAGAGATATCAGGACTCAAAGTTCATTAAGAGTACAAGTAGGTTTTCCAAGCCTACATCCGATAAGGTTCCTGGCCTTAGTTTAGGTACAAGACCCGGGGAAAGCACGTATACAAGACTCAAGGCACCATCAGTGCATAAACCTACACATACACAGAAAACACACGGTGTACAGGGCACGCATACACACACGAATAAGATACATATCACACATAAACACAAGGACACGATACAAATGCAAACTTATAAAAATACACAATCAAGTGCGCAACCTATATCTGGAGATCCAAGCTTGAAGGTTCCTGGTACGTATACGCCTAGTGATAGCGTGTATATGACCCGACTGAGAGAAAGCCCCAACCCAGTGCCAGTGTGGGCCAACTATAAATATCCGAATCAATCCACCGCGAAACTTGGCTCACACTTCTTCAATAATCTATCTCAGATAACAGCAGAAACGTAAGTTATAGATGTATATACATAGAAATATATATATATATATATATATATATATATATATATATATATATATATATATGTATCTATATGTATGTATGTGTGTGTGTGTGTGTATGTGTGTCTCTGTGTGTGTGTGCGCGCGTGTGTGTGTGTGTGTGCGTATGTGTGTGTGTGTATACTTATATACATATATAAATATATACATATATATATATATATATATATATATATATATATATATATATATATATATATATATATAACTATGATTATGATTATGATTATGAATATAAATATGAATTATATATCAATTCATGTTACACGGTCAAAGTTGGTCTCGAATAGTACATGACAGAATCGGGACGGTTTGGTAAAATGCATAGGATGGTCTTGTCATTTTCTTGATCATGAATCTAATGTTTTCTGTTCCATCAATCGCAGCACTTTCCTAAGAATTGCCAAATCACGAACCGAAATGTCTGAGGCTGCGGTCAAGTCTGCCGTAGCAAATATTGAGCAAAATGGGACAAATATACACGATAAAAGGACCATAGCGGCCCAATTAAAAACCGTTATGGGACTCCGAGGCAGCGACGGACAGCCTGGTAAATTTACTCACCCCGCTGAGGTAGCGGCCATGGACAAGGTGAGCAAACCTAATACGTATATGTTTTTGGCTGTATATATATTTATATTTCTACATATACGGAGATGTGTGAATACAAATACGTGTGCGAATTTATACGTGGAAATGGTAACGTGAGTTTAGTCAGTTGAAAGCAGCGGGTATGCGGAGACTGTTAAGGGGAAATACGACGGAAGTATACATATATACCCTTACATATATTTCTTCACCGTAATATAAAAGCGGAATGTAAAAATACCGAGCTTTTTCAGTTTGGTATGTATATGCTAATACATTTTCACGGAAGACTGTTCATGCACATGTGTGCATGTATAGTACTTGACTAATCACCAAGTGTGCCACCTCTCGTATATACTGTTTGTATATACAGGTGCACATGTGTACATCTGAGTACTTATGACGTCTAGTGCTCATACTCGCCCACTTCTTCTTTTCGCAGCCATGCGCATAGCGCTACCGAGTGTCACTAGCAAGTGTTAAAAGGAACGTTGCGCTGTAGTTTATATATATATATATATATATTACTTGTTTCTATGGGGAGACATGCGCGTGCAGAGCCAAATATATTGTTTAGAATTGCATACGACACCTGCTTACTTACTCAACTCTCGAACACATATCAAGCAAGAATCACAATGAGCGGCAAAACTAATAGCCACCACAACGTCTTTTTCCTCATACACCAAATTGTACATCGGATTATTCACATATATATTACTATATTTATATTATATTATATATATATATATATATATATATATATATATATATATATATTACTTTACATCGAAGTATTTGGACTTTGAGGGCCTCGGAAAACTATTTACTTCCCATAATACAACTACAGCTCGCAGAAGTCCTGCGAAAGTACGAAGGTGACTCTGATCAGAGTGTTATGAACAGCGTGAAGTCCTCATTGGAGTTTGCGAATATCTTCCAAGAACCGCACTTGTGGTTCCCTGCCGCACGAATGATGAAAAGAGACATTCACGTACACATGGGACCGACAAACAGTGGAAAGACACACTCGGCGTTGACCAGGTTGAAAGAAGTATGTGGATGTGTAGTTGTTAGTATATAAATATGTATGTGTGTATGTATGTATATATATATATGTATATATATATATATATATATATATATTGTAAGTATGTATGTATGTATGTATGTATGTGTGTATGTTTTTATGTATATATATATGTATGTATGTATGTATAAGCAAATGTATATGCATATGCATGTATATGTATGTATGTTTATATATATATATATATATATATATAGGCAGATAGATAGATAGATAGATAGATAGATAGATACGCTGAGTATATATTATTTACTTGGGTGTTTTAAATATAGCTTAAGAGATGCATATGTACCGCGCAATCGGCTCACAATTACTGGCCGCACACCACTTTGTGTCGTCTGTATTTGATTTGCGATAATGTGCGTGCTGTAAGCATACAGTGCCAGTCATTTATATCAATAGCTATAGCCATATCCATACGCACATACATCACTTAGACCATTATAACACTAACTATTTCTCATATGCAGACATAGCCCTATTTACACACATCACCAGACAGCTGTATCGCCCCTGACATACACTATGACTCATCTGTCTTCAGGCCAAAAGCGGATGCTTTGCGGGGCCATTACGTTTGTTAGCATGGGAAGTCTACGACAAATTCACACTTGGAGAAAACCCGACCCCTTGTAATCTGTTGACCGGCCAAGAGAAAGTGCAGACTGACGATGCACACCACACAGCCTCGACTGTGGAGCTGGTGGATGTAACAACGGTATATACACTGTATTCGATAGTATATGTATACATGCGATCCCATAGTATGACTACAACACCTTGATAGCCGAAGTGTATATAGATTTTATTGCCGATACATACACACGCGCACACACATACGCACATAAATATATATATATATGTGTGTGTGTGTGTGTGTGTGTGTGTGTGTGTGTGTGTGTGTGTGTGTGTGTGTGTGTGTGTGTGTGTGTGTGTGTTTGTGTTTGTGTGTGTGTGTACATATATATATATATATATAGTTATATGTATATCTCTCTTCAGTGAATGTGATTCGTTCCTACCCAGTCCAATTTGTATGAACATACCAAATTTCACCGCATGTGGACACTGCTAGGATGAACAAAATATAGATAAAGGCGGATCATGGATGAATAACTGGTCATATAGTACATGTATAGGGACAAATAATATCGTACATAAACAGAAGAAAAATTGGTCATCTACTACATATACACACGCACACGCGTCCAAGTTTTTATATGTATATTGTATTTGCAGACCATAGTACTGTACGTCAGATCGTATTCATTTTGGCCACTCTGTTCTTCATATACAACAAATCACACAGAATGTGGAAATTGCCGTGATAGATGAAATACAGATGATTGCAGATGAGGACCGAGGGTGGTGGTGGGTGCGTGCTGTATTGGGTGTGCCAGCCAAAGAGGTGCATTGTTGTGGAGACCATACGGCCCTGTCCCTTTTAAAAAGGTTTACGGACATCACCGGGGACAATCTGATTGTACACGAGTACACGCGCTTGTCTGAGCTGGAGGTAGGTTTGTATCAATAAATCTCATACTCATCCATATATATATATATATATATATATATTTATTTATTGTGTATGTATGTATGTATGTGTGTATGTATGTATGTGTGTGTGTATGTATGTATGTATGTATGTATGCATATACGTATTTATATACATGTATATATATATGTATATGTGTATGTATATATATATAGATAGATAGATAGATAGATATACAGATATATATGTGTGTGTGTGTGTTTGTGTGTGTTTTTATATATATGTATGTGTATATGTATATATACATATACATGCATTTATATATTATATATGTATGTGTGCGTGTGTGTGTATCCATAATATATATATATATATATATATATATATATAACTTATATTAAAATATTTGCCGTAATTTACTTACGGTTTATACCCCCCACTACTTCTTAACTCTCAATTCAATGTTGGCACTCCTTGTAGGTGTGCGGCAAGGATGGTATCCTCCATACTCTGGACCAGGTTGAACCAGGGGATTCAGTTGTGTGTTTCTCTCAGAAGAACATACACAACTATAAAACAGAAATCGAGCGCAATTCAAGGTGATCTCGTTGTTCCTGTATGCATAATCGAATTTGTGGTTGTAATGGCTATATGCCAAAGACGCGACGAAATAGAGCATCTATATGTATTTGCATTATCTAGAAGTATAACTGATAAAAGTAGGAGAGGGGTGTTGTTTTGTGGCCTCATGTTAGGGTAAATTATTTATAAGTGTAGCTGACAATAGGGGTATAATACTGTTGTTTCTAACCTCATGATCATCTTCTAGTACAAATACACACACATCACTTATACTTTACATTTATGTATACAAATTCACATATACTCTTATATATATATATATATGTGTGTGTGTGTGTGTGTACACATTGCAACATATACTACAAATGCACCCTTCACTTTATCACACATGTATGCCTACAAACATATAAGGTCACAACATTTGTACATGCTTAATACTTACACATGCACATGTTATATACTTACCGTGTGATATGTTTCCTCTCATGCAGCCTCAAGTGCTCAGTGGTGTACGGCAATCTGCCACCGGAGAATCGCAAGCGACAGGCCGAGATGTTCAACAATAAGGAAACTCAGGTACATAAATGTGGATGAATGTATATGGACTCGTGTGTATACACACGTATATGTATATGTATACAGAATATTTGTAATACGGCAGCACTCGCAGATCTCAAATCTGTGAACACAGATCACAAGGGCACACAATGACCTTATCGCGACAAATTCAGAAATATATGTATGTATGTATTTACGTATGCATGCATGCATACATGTATATATATATATATAGGTATACATAAAAATATATAGGTATATATATATATATAGGTATATATAGGGACATATATATATATATAGGTACATATATAGGTATATATATATATATATATATACATATATATATATATATATATATATGTGTGTGTGTGTGTGTGTGTGTGTGTATGTATGTATGTATATATATATAACTAAAACTTGGAACTCGGAAATTAGAGTTTTTAGATGCTCAGAACTTCAGCGAAAATAAACTATGTGCAAGTACTTGTTGTGCTATGTCTATTGCAATATACATTTAAATATGAATCTAAGGAGTAGAGGTACCAATACCGACACCATGGCAATACTTAAACCATAATTACACACATGACTTAAACACATACATTCCACTCACTAACACCATAGCAACAATGAAACTATACTTATACACATTACTTATACACGTACACATACGCACACACTCACGTTCGTCATTCTTGTACACACCCACCCCATCTGCAGGTTCTCATCGCCACCGACGCTATAGGCATGGGGCTCAACCTGCAGATTAAACGCGTTATTTTTAGCACTATGTCGAAGTTTGATGGTGTTGAGATGAGACCGTTAAAAGCCACAGAAGTCAAACAAATTGGTGGCCGGGCTGGTCGGTACAAGTCCGGTATGCACGCGTGTGGGCCTGGTGATCACGAATACGTTTCGTTTGAACGCATATGTGTGAAAATGTAGTTGTGTGTATGCGTCTGTCGTATATCCGCGCAAATGGAGATTTCTGCTGTGTTTGAGTTACGATCACGTTGTTTGTTTGTAAGCATAGATGCGTGTGGTTCACAGATAGTCATGTTCAGCTATTTTAGTTCACAAATAGTCACATATTCAAAATATGCGTACAAGCACCTGTGTGTGTGTATGCGCATATGTACATATATATTTTTATATTCATCAAATATGTGTATTTTGTCTCTACTAGCACTTGAAGCAAATGGCATAACATTATCGAGAAGCTCGGAACTTGGATGGCTTTGAGCTGGTTGGTTGTATGAGAAGAACAGTACCCAAAGCAATATATATACGAATTGCACTGACACGATCAACATACGCGCGTTTGTGCGTTTAAATTATGATATAAATATATATATACATATATATATATATATATATATATATATATATATATATATATATATATATATATATATATATATATATATATATATATATATATATATATATATATATAGTTATATATATATTATTATTATATATACATATTATTATATTATATGTATACATTACATGCATGCATATGCATGTATATGCATACATATATATATTATATATATATATATATATATATATATATATACATATATGTATATGCATACGCATATGCATACATATATACGCATATGTAAACATTATATATATATATACAACACATATATACATATGTATGTATGTGTGTGTGTATGCGTGTATGTATGTATGCATGTGTATACATTGTATATATGTATGTATATATATATGTATGTATATATATATGTATATATATATATATATATATATATATATATATATATATATATATATATATATATATATATATATATATATATATATATATATATATATATATATATATATATATATATATGTGTGTGTTTGCATATCATTATGGACTGATACGTCTATATTTATGAATTTTACGACTATCTAGGCAACTCGATATCAGTCCGTTTTTTTTCAGAATAATCCTTGTGTTCGGTGTTGCATCTTACTCACTGCCTATAAGGCTCGCTAGGGTATCCGATATCAATCCACTCGCTTCACAAATATGGTGTTCCAAGCGTACACTTCATCCATGAGGCTAGCTAGGCTTCTCTGGAATTCTCGAACTTGGCTATTCGATTCTAATCCAGATCCCCTCAGAATTGCTTATGTTTGTTTGCAAGCTTTTTCAATACCTCTGACTCGCTATTTTATCCAATATTAATCCACTTGCTTCTCAAATCCGACGTTGCAGACGTACCCTTAATTATAAAGGCTGACTAGGCTGTTTGACATTAATCCACTGTTCCCTCAGAATTCCCGAGGGGATACGTTACGGTGCTGCAGGCCGCCGATCATCAACATCTGCAGGTCAAAATGAGTGAACCATTGCTGCAAATCAAGAGGTGTGTTCTAAATATAGAGATAGCATAGGTGTGTTCTAAATAAGACATGGCATATGTGTGTTCTATATATAGACATAGCATAGGTATGTTCTCAATATAGAGATAGCATAGGTGTGTGCCAATACGAGTAGTGTCAGTTTAGGCCTCGGTTACGCACGACTTATGTCTTGAAAGTATGGTCACCTCAATACACACACTCGTACTCTGCAGCAGTAATAGTATAACTAGTTTTGCACGTTTCTGTACATATGAAAACACAAATACGTATGAGATTGTACCATCTCAAACGCACCTGTGGACGCATGAGACGATGCATAGCTGCTGTGCTCAGTCGACGGTGACCTAATATCAAGTGACAAGTTCATGAGATATGTTCAGAAATTATCACTTTAAAAACATGTATATTACGGATATCCATTGCTGGGCTTGTATTGTATCGCTGATCTCTACTCTTATTGAATATTCGAATGTAGTCGACTTTTGGTGCTTTAGATGCGGGAGGACGTACTGGCCCATACACAATATATGGACATTAATCGCTTGTGTTGAACATAACATTCCAATTTCTGAACGATCTTTTGACTTCATTCCACTTTTGTGGCTGCAGAGGCGGACTATTACCGAGCGACGAAATCATGGAATATGTCCAGACAACGAGACCGCACATGACGTTGGATGAGATTCTGTCGGATATGGAAGTGATCCCAAAGTCAAAGCACAAATTGTACTTCATGTGCAATCTCGATGTGGCCAAAACTGTATGTACGGATCGATAAACTAGGTAGAAAGAGTGAATCGTATTTTGTATATGTATGTGTATATGTAAAAGTAGAGGTGCCTTTCTCAAGCATACGGTCGTAGCAGCCATCTATCCAATTTGCACTTTGTAATGTTAGTATCAGGTATATAATTATATAATTATATATATATATAATCATATATATATGTGTGTGTGTGTGTGTGTGTGTATTTTCATGTATGTATATATATATATA
Organism: Sphaeroforma sirkka; assembly: GCA_001586965.3. Lineage (NCBI taxonomy): Eukaryota > Ichthyosporea > Ichthyophonida > Sphaeroforma > Sphaeroforma sirkka. The sequence continues at coordinate 26,994 of LUCW03000499.1, forward strand.
TATATATATATATATATATATATATATATATATATATATATATATATATATATATATATATATGTATATGTATATGTATATGTATGTGTATGTATGTATGTATGTATATATGTATATATATATATATATATATATATATATATATATATATATATATATATATATATATATATATATATATATATATATATATATATATATATATGTATACATATTGTGATATTGTGATATGTATATATATATATAAATATATATTAGATTGCTAAACTGCTCGACCCAATTTTTCGCGCGCTCAAAAAAGTAACACGTCCTCATCTCATTTGATTCCATATTGCTATTATTTAATTTCAATTCCTACTTAACTAACGCACAGATTGCCAAACTTCTGAACCCAATCTCGAACGAGAAATTGGGTATGACAGACCGGTGGCAGTACACATGTGCACCTCTCAACGCAGACGATCCCGTCTGCAATGACCATATGTTTGTAAGTGTGTGTGCATGTGTGTGGCTATGCGTGTTGTATATTTGTATGTGTGTGAGTACGTATGTACTACGCTTGTACGTGTGTGTTTTATGTGTGATTAAATCTGCTGTATGTTTGTACGTGTATTGTTGTATGTGAGGGAGTGTGTGTGCTGCATGTGTGTGAATACGTAAGTTGTATGTTGGTATATGTGTGTTATATGTCGTAGTACACACCACAATTTAATACTCACTTTAGACTAAACAAAGTCGAGTTATACATTCACCAAATGCATATTTTTAACTCTTGTTACATCTTACAGCACTATGTGAGCAATTACTGCGATATGGAGGTGGTCCCGTATCCTGCGGACGACATGGCTGAATTGGAAAAGTGCGCTATTCCAACCGATGCAACGGTATGTGTAAACGCACAAGTGCATCTACTCTTGTATGTGTCACTGTGTAAGTATGATCCAGCTTCTAAATGCACACAAACACACACATATATAAATATATATATACAAGATATATATATATATATATATATATGTGTGTGTGTGTGTGTGTATGTGTATGTGTATGTATATGTATATGTATATGTATATGTATGTATATGTATATATATATATATATATGTATATATATATATATATATATATATATATATATATATACATATATACATGTATGTATGTATGTATATTACCTATAACCACGCTCATAAATACAAAATTTTGCTCAATGCATAATGTATCTCGCTTTTGTCGCACGCAGGCGATGAGCGCACTGTCAGACCGACACATGCGTTTGGACTTGTACCTGTGGTTCAATACCAAGCACGGTGACTTCTTCTTCCCCGAAATCGAGAAGGTTACCGAAGCACGCATCATTTGTACACAGCTGATTGAAGCGGGTAAGGAGTATATGCATTCGTATGTTGGTACTTCCTATATATATATGTATCCGTATGGTGGCTTTAGTTTATAACCGAGCTGTTCTATGAAAAAGGGCTTGTTGTCAAGAATGTTGACTAGCACGCATCGTTTGTACACATTTGAGCTAAACCGGTAGGGAGTATATACATTGGTATGTGCAAGTCCACACGCTTCTATATTTTATATATCCTTGTATGTAAACGCCTCCTAAGTTTGAGTGACGTATATGGACCACTTTCCTACAATTCTTATTTTGATGTCGAGAAGGATATCGGCGCACCCATCACCTGTACAGAGCTGATCGCAGCCGGTTAAAAATAGTAAGCAATTGACATACACAAATATTTGCACTTATATTTGTACGCAATTACTGCCTATAGTACTGTCCCTTTTATAGCACAATACTCGGCGGTTCCTCATTTCCTGACTTGGGTACCAGGGTATATTGGTTGCAAGATCCCCTGTACACTCTCTACGGCTAAACTAGGTTATTGTGGTTGTTTAGTTACATGTATACACCTAGCATGCCGGATGGACAGTTGGTAAATAAGGCGACCAGTAGTCGAGACCAGATACACGTATTTAAAACAAATTTTTTGTTTTTATGTTTTTTTGCTTTATATGTATATCTACTTCCCGATGACAGCCCAGAGTATGGTTATGATGATATAGGCCGATCAGTTAATCTCCTAAACCTTTTTGCTATTAATTCAGTCTCCATCGCACCACTTTCATGGCCTAACTCTCGATTTAACTGGCCTCTTTATAGGACTTTTTCAAATGACAGCTACGAATATAGGCAACGTTGATGGCGATAAAGTGCCCGCGGTGGCACGACCATCATGGCTCAAAGAGCACCTAGTGCAAGATATATACGCTGGGGTGGCTGCCATGGTAAGCGTAATTCATGTCACATTCGTCTTCTATCTGCCATCTGCGTCTATTATATATATATATATGTGTGTGTGTGTGTGTACATGTACATGTATATATCTATATATATACATATATATATATATATATATATATATATGTATATTTATATATATATATATATATATATATATATATATATATATATATATATATATTCATATATATATATATATATATATATATATATGTATGTGTGTGTGTGTGTGTGTGTGTGTGTGTGTGTGTGTGTGTGTGTGTGTGTGTGTGTGTGTGTGTATGTGTGTGTGTGTGTGTGTGTGTGTGTGTGTGTGTGTGTGTATTGATATATAGGTATATATATGATATTGTCAAACGCATGGTATTGGCAGCAAAACCCCTCCAATTTTTGAATCTGAAAAGTACACACTCGTGCAATCACTCATGCACACACAATACTTTTATCGTTATTCACTAAAATTCCTTCAATTTTTGAATCCTTATAGTGCACACTCATACACTGATGCACACACACACATACACTTTTGTCGGTGTCCATAAACCCTCCTCCGATTACCAAATGTTACTACAGCCATCTAAGAAGAGTGAGCAATCGGCTGTAGAGGCGGTGCGTGCTGGCGTGCACAAGTTTGTGCGCAGCCGAGCCGAGCAGATGGCGTCAGGACAACAGGACCGGTCCGAATTTGGAGATATCGTCAATTCTAAGTTTTTCTAAGCTGAATTGTTGCTTGATCAGTATCTATAGTTATATCCATTGATAATTGTTTATATAGTTCGTTTAAAAAAAAGTTTGTCAGTAGAATTGTAGATTTTCGAAGGACTAAGGACTTAGGACTTGTATGCGGGATTGGGGTCGACGAATGTAGACGTATTAAAACTTGGGACTAGTTGGTATTGGAATGATGCAATAAATTCAGCCGAGATGATAGCCTTCTGAATATCTAGTTTTTAGAAGGCTATATGAGTATAAATATATCATCAATTCCAATTTGTACTAATATTTTGGGTGGTTAATTCATACAAACAACAATATAAAGAGCATGCACCGCTGTGTGTTGTTTTCTGTATATCTATTTATATTTACATACATATATAACGGCATTGCTTCTTAGAGTGTTTGCCACAAGGCTAAACACCAAGTGAATTAAACGACAATGTACGTGGCTGCGAAATTTCACTTAAATTCAAAAGCGCAATAGCCGAGGAAAAAGCACAATGTGACACTACTCGTTGCTGCAGGACAGATAGCATTCTTCATGGAGGGTTCCTCACACAACATAAAGTGGCTGTCACTTTATGTTATCATGTCACTGTCTGGGAACCATTACTGTGACCTATAATCGGAGTTGTATGGCTATATATCCGTGTGGAGGCTATTGATAGATACACTACCAGAGGTGCTAGAATAAAGGTAAATTTGTTGTTTGGTCCCCTATCTTGTATTTAAAATTACCTAGCATATTCAACCAACTATATTAGCCCAATACTTCAAAGACATAAAGCCAAATTTGTTTAAGCCCTGATAATCTGATAATCGCCTCAACCCTTTGGACTGCCAAACTTCAACTGACAGTCCATTTCAAATAATAGCACAATCATCTCAAAAGTGAAGCATATTCTTATCCCACTGCCAGGACCATCATCTCAATATGCCGCTTTATATCGGAATGATTGGATTGAGTGTACCATTTTACGCTTCACATTCAAGACAATTAGGATGTATTGACATTGAATTTGTGTATGGATGCATACCGTTGTCGTGCAACATTCTTTTTTCATCTATCTGCTAAATATCTTCCCCACTACAGAGCGAAGATTATATCAGTACATGACACAAAAAGTGAAATTTATACACATGTCGTAAAACTGCTGTTACATCATGGGGTATATAAAGATGCTTAATGATGTGTCGGAACGCCGTTCCATCGTCGCGCCACAAACCCTCGTCAAGCGGTGGATCGGTGCTACGGTGTAGTAATCGGATCAGTTCGACCCGAACCGGACGACCCTTGAACTCTGATGGGGTCGAACCATCTCGATGGGACAGATCGTATCCCTGCCCATTCCATACTCTTGGCCGAATCCTTCTGTCTCCTAGTGAGCTTCGGGGACTTCGCACTCTGACTGCGTGTGTACATAGCTCTTAACGACCCCCCAGCCTGAGGCTTGTCATCGTCTCCCAGCTGGGCCTCCGCCTTTCGTACTGACTGGTCCAACACCCCGCTGGGATCCTGCCAGGACTGCGTGGAAAACGCACCTACCGCAGAGATGGGTGTGGTCTCTACCCCTGCTTCCTCTGCAGGGAGCCCACACCCAACTCTCATACCACTCGGATGAGTCACAGCACCCACGGTGTCCTCCTGCACCATACAAGAGATAACCTCATCCTCACGTTTTACTGCCGCCGCAGCTAACCTCTCGAAGACGGGACGCTCCGCTTCCAGTTTCTTCCAAAAGTCCTTGCGCAAGTTGTGCGGTCTGTACGGACTCATTTGACACACCAATGTCACAAAGTCAGGCGCTGGCATAACATCGCGGCCATGCTTTAAGAATACACCTTCCTTTGGGTAGATCACTACTGGATCTGCTGAAAGCATGGATAACATCTCCTTGAACCACCTTGCCTCAGGAGCGTACGGACACACCAACGTAGCCGTTGCCTTGTCCCTCATAATCCTAACTACCACTCTGCCTAAATCCGACCACTTCGGGTTGAAGTACCACCTAGTACCCATCCAGGTGCGCAAAGCGAACACCCCCCCCCCCTCCCCCGCCGGCCAGCGTATGCTGGTAAAACGGCTTCATACGATAGTTGGTCGGATGTGCGAATCCTTCCGCATCGAATGGGCCAAACTTGTCCCATATCTTGGTAAACCAACTCTTACTCAAGGCATAGGACTCCGTCTTAGGTTCCACCACCACCGATTTCCGTGCCTGCATGATCGGGCCAATGTGGTAGCCTAATCGCGACTGCACATCCGCGACAGGATTCAACTCACCCGGTATGTGCTTGAGTACTGTGTCAAAGTCTCTCCGCACCTGAGCATTGCGAGCCATCCTTCTGCCTCTCGCCGACGAATCATAGGACAACGGGTCCTTCGTCAACATCGTGACTAGCGGATCGTGATCTGTGTAAATCGTGAGCGGATGCTGCGACCACTTGACAATGCGCCACGACTTGTGTAAGCAGTACACAATGTCAAGAGCCTCCTTGTCCGTGATGTGGTAACCTAAGTGGACAAGGTTGTACTTTGACGACCAGAACCCTACAGGACAGAGCTTCTTCTCTCGCCGGGCAAACAACCCCCCACCCACTCCTACAGAGTCGCACGCATCGCAGTACATCTCCAGCTTATCATAGAACTGAGGTTCGACCAGAACCCCTCTCTTGGCCACCTCAACTCGGATGCTCTCATACGCTTGTTGCTGAATCGGGCCCCAGACGTCCTTCTTGCTGAGATTCGAGATAGGTGTAATGATCCTGGAATAATCCGAAATGTACTGGCTCCAATACCCTATTATGTGATACCAAGACGCTACGAGGTCCTTATCCGTGGGTGGGGCATGCGTAAGATGGACTCCATCCGATCTTCGCTGATGGCAGAGCCGTTTTCACCCACTAACCGCCCCAGCGCCAGGACTACTGGTCCGAAAAGCCAAAGCAGCATTTCTTCAGATTCAGCTTGACATTATGCTTCCTACAAGCCGCAATCGAGCCCTTGATGCTCTTCCAATGCTGCTTAGCATCATTGTCGCCCACACTCATATCATCAATATATGTCTTAAGGCCGTCTACACTTTGGAAAGCATGTTCCATCCGTTGCTGCATAACCCAAGACGCCGGCTTGATACCAAACGGCATGCTCACAAAAGTGCGCTTGCCCCAAGGCGTCCAGAACGTCAAGAGATGCTGCGATCCTTCTGCAACCTTGAGCTGGCAGAACGCTTGATACTTCTGCCGAGTACCGACGACAAGAACTCCTGCTCCGTAGCCACTGGATATTCCTCACACTCCAACGTACCATTGAGCTTCTTGTAATTTATACAACAACGCAAATCATAACTGACAACGGTACAAACCCAGGCTTCTCAAAGACCATATGTGGCTTTCCTTCGCCTCGGCCCCCGATATCTCACGAGTAATACCACTATGATCCCAATCACCAACCTTCCCACCAAGCACCGTGGTGAAAGTGGTATCTTTGTTAGGGTAAATGTTGTAACACGGCTGCGACCCCTCTTTCACTTTGAATGCAGCCTCGTTACGAAAACGGATATCATCAAAAACCATGAAAGTGGGTGCAGCCGCATTGTATGCTACAGACTATTTTGATCATGATGTCCAACTCACGCTTCGGCAGCCCGCAAGCCTTGTGCAGCTTACGTAGCTGGGATTGGTCGAACTCCAAATGCGCCTGCGGATCCACCTCTTTGGCCGGGGATACAGTAGTCGCGCCAATAGGCATATCAACCTCCGCCAGCAAGTCGTGAAGACGAGGTAGCACATACTCGTCAGTCAGATTTACTTGAGCGTTTCTCTCACACGCGGGAGTCCCGGTATATCTTACCGGTTCTACCGCTAATATTTTTGATGACTCTAATATCATAAATGTTCCAATCCTAATTCCAAAACTCAGTATTTGATGATTCTGGGTTTTGGGATTTGGATTGGCTTTTTGATAATCTGGTCCCTACATGCTACAGCCCCCCAACTTTATGCTTCTTAGCCTGCGTAGGAGTAGAAAGTGACATCTTACAATACTAGATTATCTAGAGGTTGGTGTTTGTATACAGGGAAAAACTTGTCCCTTAGGGGGCATAAGATGAAAAACCTGTCACCATTATCTATTACATGTTACCGATTAATTAAATTTATACTATAGCAGGAGTCCTCTACCACGCTCATCGGAGTCAGTCTTGGCCGGTGCTCTCGGTTGATCTCAACTTGGCTTCGGAAATTGTATCTCAACGGTGGCTCTGCAACCGAGTCTCTGGTCCTTGTTGTAGAAAAATCATATTGTCAAAGGTGAATGATGTTTAAGTGTTGGACTCAGACCTAGTCCATCGAGGAACCAATTATCTAAGTATGTTTTTGTATGTTGTGTTTACGAATGTGTTTCGTACGCCGATTGTGTTTGATCTATTATATGTGTAATTTTGTTACAGGTATCATTTGATAGGAAATGTTTTTCCCTTTCATATGACACCTTATTCAAGTTGTTTGAGTGAATATTCATTGAGTTATGAGTCTTAGAAGTTTAAGTGTATTTGAAAAAAATTGTGTTTGTATTTTTAGAGATGGAATCTAAAAATAGACCGCGCACGTCCGTTGGAATTTCTTTGGCAAAGAAAATTTTCGAGCCAAAAGGGCCGTTCAATTTTGACGAAAAATAGTATAAATACGGAGTACAAAATTAAATAAAGAGTACTTTCACAGAGTTGAAAAATTATCACTTGTCCCTCTAGTGTGTGGGGGGAGCATGCTTCTAGGCGAGAAAAGTGGGAGTGTCCTGTCTAAGATCCCCCGCCTCATGTGCTGTCTGTGGCTCGCTGATCTTTCATCAGTGCTCGTTGTCGCTGGCTTCTTTGGTCTTGACTGCCTTCTGTCACGTCTCCGGCGTTGACGGTATGTTGTAATGACATCAGCATCTGCGATGTCTGGTTTGTGCGTCCAGGTACGCTCACCATCTGTCCATTGCAGTAGGTACTCCTGGGATCTATCACCTCGGATGGACGGCCTGTCGTCGATTATCGATGAGAACCGAGTCTCTTCGTTTGGTTGTACGTGATTGTTGGAAGTAAATGCTTCCTGAGCACTGGCCCTTTTTGCGAGGCCAAGTAGCTCATCATTGATCATTCGGGGGCTTTAGTCCCATCAAGGTTACAGACAAAATACCCGTTGCCCTCCCTGTATACTATTTTGTATGGTTCGCCATTTGGTGCTGTTAACTTGTTCATTTCACCTTGATAGCGGACCATGACAAGCCCCCTTCCTGGAAGTTTACATACTCCTGTTGGTATTTTCGATCGTATGCTGCTCGCATCTTCTTTTGATACTGTGCACCAATGCTCTCTAGTTGTGGCTCAATGGCTTCTTCTAGATTTTGCAGTCGCTCTTTCCAAGATACTGTTGTAGTGAGTGCGGTCACTGGCTCATTGTAGTCCGTGAGTTAATTCTGTCTGCGACCAAAGTACACAGTAAAACGCGGTGACTTGTGTCTTCTGGATATACGCCGATTATGGCTCATCCGTACGAATGGAAGTCGTGAACACCAGTTACCTGGATTCTGTTCAACGAATTTCCGTAACAGTAGCATGAGGTCTCTATGTGATCGTTCGTTCGCGCCTAAGACTTTAGGTTGATACGGCCGAGAGACTAGATGTTGCATTTGCGCTTGTTCAACAACTTTTGAGAGTATGTTGTTAACATATTCAGTGCCTTGGTCCGTTCGTATGATTTGTGGAAATCCATGTTCGCACATAATTGGTACCAGTGTACGTGCTATGGTAGCCGCTGATTTGTCCATCATTGGACGCAAAATGACGTACGATGAATATACGTCAAGGTATACTAACACGTATGTGTGTCCTCTATTGGAATCCAATAGTGGCCCTATGGTGTCTACTTGGACTCTGTCTCTTGGATATGCGGCTGTAATTGATTGTAAGGGTTGAAATACCTTTTTGTGTATTTTATTTTTGAGACATGGTATACATCCGTCAATGAACTTGTATACATGTTATTGGATATCAGCCCAATCATGTCAATCTGTTTGCAACTTGTGTATTGTTTCCTCAGGAGTGTAATGTCCCTAGTTGTGGTATTGCTCAATGATGTTGACATGTGTCTCATATTCTGTTGCCTGTGGTGCGTCTCCAGAGTAAACTGGTTCTGACGCTGCAACGTGTATAGTAGGTTGTTCTCGCGTTGAGTCAAAGTATGGAGACTTAGCTCCTATCTTTGCGACTAGTGTGACACCCCATGGGTCTTGCCGCAAGCCTTCTTGCCCACTTTGAGGAACGTATTGTTTGTGTTTTCCACTAGCATCTTCTTCTAGTAAAGACAAGAACTTTGGAAACCACGAGGCATGGTACACATATCCTGATGCTGGTTGCCTCTTCAATGACTTTATCAAGGGCATCAGGTATGAGTTCTCATGGTGTATTCGCCCATGTATTAACTTCCTGCGCCCACTTTTGTTGTAGCGCATTCTGTTCTTTGGTGTAGTATTTATCTGTGTGCGCATTGTGTGCCGATGCAACAGATCTACTGTGAACTTCCCAAACCTAAGTTCCGCTTCTTGATAGAATCTGGGATGTAACATCCAGTCTATAGCCGATATGGTTATGCGCATGTTCGTTTCCAAGGTGGTGTACTCTTGGCTATTATGTGTTGCCTCATTCGCCTGTTGTGATACTTTTGACTCTTTTAGTACTAAAAGTACCTTCATGGAGACATGACAACATATCTGCCATCTGGTTGTCCTTGCCTGAGACATGTAAATAGGAGAAATGGTGGTGGAACATTTTTGCTATCCACTTGGCTAGCATTGGGTGTAACGTCTGTTGACTGTTCATTTGCGTGAGCGCTTTGTGATCTGTCCACAGTGTTATGTCCCCCCCTTTGATGTATTCGGAGAAATGTTCCAGGCTGTATACCAGCGCTAGTAGCTCTTTGGTGTTTGTGCCATAGCGTTGTTGTGCTGGATTCAATCCTTTTGAGAAGTAGAGGATGTCTCTTCTAACTCCATCGATGACTTGAAATAAACACCCTCCTATGTCATAGTCACTAGCGTCGTTCATAATCTGAAACGGTACCCCATCAACAGGATATGCTAGCGTCGCTGACAAGGCGATGGCTTCTTTGAGTTCTTCCCACTTCGTGATTAGTTCCGGAGTCCAAAACACGGATATGCTCTGGTTCATTTTTCCTTTCATCAGGTTTCGAAAGTGTTTCGTTGTGTGAGCAAAGTTGGGAACATGGTCTCGCATGTAATTTGCTAGTCCCACTGCTTTGTGCAGATCACTTTTTGTTCCGGGTAGTGTCGGATCCATCATTCTTTTCTGTTTCTCAGGGTCTGCTTTGAGTCCCTGTGTGGTGACTTTTACCCCAAGAATGTTGACCACTTTGACCGCAAAGGCACACTTGTTGTGATTGAGTCGGAAATTTGCGCTATTCAGTCGCTTGATTACTTAAAGAACTGTTGTGCGGTGTTCTTCTTCTGTAAGACTCGCAATGACTATGTCATCTACAAACACTTGCACTCCTTTGATATCTATGAGCAGATTCGCCATGACTCTCTGAAATTGTGCCGTGAGTGAATGTAGTCCAAACGGCGCGGACTTTAATGAGTATTGCGCTCCTTTCCACGAGAATGTGAAGAAGTGTTGGCTTGCTTCGTCTACTAGGAAGTGATGAATCCTCCTGTAAGGTCTAGCTTTGAAAAACTGTGCTCCTTGTAGGTTGTGTAACACTTCCTTTATTTTTGGTAACACAAACTTGCCCTGTTCATATTGATAATTGATCTCACGTAAGTCTAGACATGTCCTAACTTTTTTGAGTAGACCTGTTTGGTCATGTTCACCTGTTGATAACAACCGTAGGTTTACCGTTGTGGGCTTGTCGCGTTTGTATATGTGGCCATCTTTAAGCCATCGTTGTACATTCTCGTCCGTTTGCGGAATATATTTGTGCGGAACAAAGTTGACTTTAGTGTGTCTCTTTTGTCTGACGTTGATTTCATTTGATCGTGACTGTGGAGTCTGTTAGGTTGCAATGAACATCAGGAGGTATATTCGCGTTGGTATCCAGGAGGTCTGTAAGTGAGTCTCTGAAACCTTCTTGTTCATGCTCTGAGCCCTCTTCATGTGGTGGGAGGAGTGATTACCATTTTGCATTTGTTGGTATGAGTGGGTTGAATAACCCTGCTATGTATATGTCTATGTATGGTAGAATGTCCATACCTAGAAGTATTGGTGTCTTTTTGTCTGGTAAGGGTTTTTAGAGGTCATCCTATCTCCATAGTTGATGTTACAAACTTCTGTTGTTCCAGTGCGTTGTATTCTTTTATCTGTTTGTGCTGGTTGTATATATCCAGGTTGTGCTCTTAACAGACAGATATAGTTCTGAAACTATACTTTTGTCCATGCATGAGCGTTGTGCCCCTGAGTCTACTAGTGCATTGTATGTATTGCCATTGATTTGTATATCAATGTGTAAACGTTGGTCGGGTGGTGCGGGAAGTAGAGATAAAGGTTGATAATTTATATCGTTTGCATTTATTAACAACGTTTCTTCATCTGTAAATACATTGAGTCTGTCAGACAGGTCAATCATGTTTGCTTCCGCCCACCAGGGTTTTCAGTGCTCATCACCCTCTGTGATCTCGTCCACTTTGCCAGATGTTACAGTCTTGCTATCTGTCCATCTTTCTTGGCTCGCTGCTCAGCCTTCTTGGCTTGAACTACTTTCTTGGGACATTCGCTGTACCAATGTGGGAATGGCCATACCACCAGGTAGGGGCATGCACGTTCTTCATGTGCTCCTTTCTTTTTCTGTGTCTGCCCCCCCCCCCCCTGCTTGTTCTGGTTGTGTGCACCATTGTCTGTCTTGTGACGTTTGTTGGCGTTCGTGGAGCTATCCTCCACTTGCGTGTTTGTCTGTGCGTTGTTGCGCTTATTTGCAGCTCGCGCCCGGTCCCTCAACATACGCTCTTCTTGTGTCACAGACGCCGTTCTTATGTATGTCTCAGTCATAGTATGGAACTTGGTATGTTCTATGTCAGACAGGTGTCCTTCACTTCCATCAGGTTGCTTGTCTCCTTTGATTCGGATATCCACTACTGATTGTGGTCCATAGTACTTAAGTGCTAGGTACCTTTGTACTTTGAGGATTTGGAAGTGTATGGGCTCCATGTCTGAGTTGCGGTAACGCTCCTCTAACATCGCCATTGTTGTGTGCACACGCTCTGTTGATTCTACTAAACTGCTCAGGATCAGTGAAGTGCCTAGTCGGTTGTGTATCAGAGTCTCTTATGTTATTGAGTACTGCTGTGGTTCTCTCCGTTGCATCAGTGAAATATAACAGTCTTCTCACTAGCGCTGGATACTGACACAATGGCATTGACATAGCTAAGAATAGATCACTACATTGTGTAGTGAACTCTATGTGTCTTCACATTTTACCAATCTCAAAAAACTATTCTTAGGCATATTGGGAAATTCTGAAGCCTTGGGAAATTTCTTAAGAGATGGTTCGTTTATCTGATCGCCTAAATGTGAACGCAAGTGCTCTAGCTCACTAATGTAGAGACTGATTTGGATAAGTTTGTCTTCCTCATCATCACCACAATCGTTGATCGCTTGGTCATATCGTCGTCTGAGCTCCGCATCCACTAGTGGCATGCGACGCTCTGGCTGTTGATCTTGTATGCCTACGCTCATCTTGTGCAGAGTTGGTATGAGCACCCGTACTGTTTGTTCCAATTTGGACACAAACCGACTCACCAGAACATGATTGTCTTGACAGATACTCTTGTTTATTTCTAGACACATTGCTGACACTGCGGATGGGTACCCCCGCCGCTGTAGGCTGACCCGAACTACTGCCTGGGCTTGCTTCCCCCATTGGGCTGACTCCCACGTCACCCGCGCCTTCACTACCTTCCCCCTCATTGTACATGCTTGTTCTGGTTGTTGTTGGCATTTTCAGAAGTCTGTGATGGTGTGTGGGTGTTAGTGGATTATTAAAAGACTCTATTTAGGTTCTGAGCGAAAGCGCGCGCTTCACCACCACCCCCCCCCATTTTCAGTAATTATTTAAATAAAAGAAATAAAAATTTGATTTGTTTTACTTACTGTTTAAATGTTGTTGCTTTGTTCTCTGTATTTATGAGGGACAAAAACTATGTATGTTAGTCAAGCTTATTTCGTCACATGTGACGTCACTTGTGCTTATTCCGTCATATGAGAAAAAAAATTCCTCGTGTGAGCTCAATGAGATGTTCGGTCCTAGTGACGTTACACTTAGCTGTTCGGTCCTAATGATTGCCCTTATGAAAGTCCAGTCTTATTGACCTTACCTGTGGGATTGCAGGTCTGTTGGATTCACCCTTAATGTTCGGTCTTATTGATTGTTCTTCTCGTATACCTTTTTGTTATCGAGTGTGTTTCAATCGATAGTCAGTGCCTATTTTATTCAAGGGTGTGTTCTCATCCTTATTCAGTGTGTATGGTACCTTATATTGCCCGTTGTATACCCCTGATTTCGATCTGTATCTTGTGTTCATGCGATTTAGGTAGATCTTGTCATTTCTTTGCTGTGTGAATGCTTGACTTCCTAGTGTGCACTTTTCTAAGCCTGTCTCTTATTATTATAGTGTTTGCTTCGAATGCTTGACTTGTTTATGCCTGTTCATGTCATTCGTATGCATACCACTTCTAATCGAGCTGGAATTTTGATGTGATTGTGGGATCACTGGTGTGCTGCCTGTCTTGGAGCTGATCTGTCGTGAATTGTATCTGTATTTTGTACCCTTTCACTTGTTAATTATTATGTATCACCATATATTTGCGTATCAGGTTCTTTACTGATCTTAAATGTCAATGTGATATTCAATTATTGAGCCATGAACTAATTGTTCCTGAATCGTGAACTGCAACTTTGCGTTTCAGTCTATGTGCTTGTCGTTGTATTTGGTACTGTGACAATGTTGTGTGATCTTCTATTTGTGTAACCCTCTTAGCACTATTGATACTCCCATTCATTGATTTAACGCACGATGCGTTATGAATGTTTTTGGTGTATCGGCTAATCGTTGTGTTTTTATCTGAGATTCTTAAAGATTCCTTTAGTGCTATGTTCTCGCTTAACCCTAAGCCCTTAAGTAGTTGCGCTTTGCTTCAGATGCTGTGTGTAATCTGAAGTCTATGTGTGTGTTAGACTTAATTGTCTAGCCCACTCTTGTAGTAAGTATACGCTAGATAACTGTATCTCAACGTTATTAATAATTATAAACAGTAATCCTAAAATGCAGTAATCCTAAAATGACTGACTCTTAAAATGAGTCATTAGTCATGTGCTGTAGAACCAGCAAAACCCTAAAACCCAGTTTATCAGATTATTCTGATAAACTGTAAAACTTGTAATAATCCTAAAATAATCAAATAAATCTAAGCACTTGTATTCTGACCATAACCCCCCCAAACTGAAGCACTGAACAAAGCAGTGTGCCAGTTTCAGAGATGATAAAAATAACATAGTACCTTATGTGCTGGCAGTTATCCTCCGTGAGCTAGAGCAGTGCGCTGGCATTTAACCTCTGAGAGCTAGAGCAGTGCGCTGGCATTTAACCTCTGAGAGCTAGAGGGCTCGAAAATCACGGTTCGAGCGTACCGTTCGACCGAATGGTCGTCAAAGAGTTATCATTAGATTTGTGTGCGTTGGCGTTTACGTGTCCGTGTCTGCGAAGCTTTGTGGTAGGCCGCGATATTGTTGGCATCATCAAAAGCTTCTGCTGTTTCCCACGTTGGTTCGCCTTCCCGTCATCTCACCAGGTATTCCAATTTCCCCGTCTCATCATTCGTACGGTGTGTGATAATATGGCGAAACTCAACCCCTCCTTCGGTCCATAAGTCTTCGTTAATTGGTGGGTCTGTGTGTCTATGCACTAAACGGAGGAGTTCCACCCGTACCGGTTTGTCCTTGAATTCTGGTGGGGCGGAACCATCTTTGTTCGCTAACTCATAGCGTTGACCGTGTCTATCTTTGACTACGAATGGTCCAAACAATGGCCGCATAGCCTTAGTTGTTCGGCCTTCTGATCGTACCATGACCACATCTCCTTCGTCGAAATGTACCAAGTCGTGAGCATGCAGGCGGTCAAATGTCGTCGTAAGCTTGCCTGTATACTTCTTGGTAATGTGGTGGAGGGTCGGCAATATAGAGTCCTGTAACTGGTCTAATCGTTGTGCCCAGGTGTCATTCGTCATCGGCTGAGAATCCGGTAACTCGTCCGTGAAATCGGCGAACGGAACATGGCGGCGGCCAAAGTACACGCTAAACGGTGCACTCTTATGGCGGCGGGATATCCGAAGGTTCTGGTATAGCATCGTATGCGGAAGGCGTTCGTCCCATCGAAGGGGAACTGCCTCACAGCATTGTCGAATAGAACGTGTAATCTCCTTATGACGTCGTTCCGCCGCGCCCAGCACTTGGGGTCGATATGGTGGAGACACCTTATGTAGCATCCCCACTTCCTGGACCAGAAGCTCCACTAACTTGTTGGTGAACTCCTTCCCCATGTCTGTTTGGATTTTACGGGGGAAACCATGTTCGCCAAAAATCTCTATGAGTGTCTGTGTCGTGGTTTCCTTTGTCTTGTCCGGTGTGGCTCGAAGGATAGAATAGCCTGTGGCGATGTCTAAGACGTGAAGAATATAATTGTTCTTGCGTCTGGACTCCAGTGGCATCGGGATGTAACCCACTTGAATATGGTCCCACGGGTAACGTGCATCGATGCTAATCATCGGGTAGAAACCTTTACGAAGTGTGTCCTGTCCCAAACATGTGCTACATTGCCGCTTAACCTCTGTGGCTTTCTCAAGTGCCTTTGGCCAAACATGACCGTTCTGACGAAGTTGCTGGACTGTGTCCGTCGTCCCATGATGTCCTTGTTCGTGTTGCGCTTGCGTGAGCTGCGTACGGCGCTTTTTCCCCTCCGGACCTGCTTGTACAAACGCCGGTTGACCCTCTGCATTTGCCATTGCCACTGAGATTTCTCGCGCTGTATCTATGCATATGACATTTTTTGTATGCTTTGGTTCTGCAAAGCCAAGTCGCTGTGAAACAGCGGGTCCAGCTAAAACCCACATGCGTACTTAGCGTACTTGAGGAACGTGTGTGGTGTCCGTGGTACCAGCACCGGTTCTGTCTGCAATAACTGCTTGAACAGGTCAAACCAAGGTGCTCTTGGTACCTATGGTAGACATACTGTGGCCCGTGCGCTGTCGGCTCGTATCTTGCGTAACATCCTGTGTATCTGTTCCCAAGGCGGGTTCATCCATCCATCGACTATCGACCAGTCGTAGGCAAACGCTCCTTCCCCATCATCCTTCGTCCAGAACCGAGGAAGCTGAGCGTTGGTTGGGTCCGCAAATATATCTATGTCATTCGGTCCGAAGTGTTGTTGCGGTTGTTCAAAGTAACTAGGGAATAACTGCCAGCAGTCTGTGTACATTATTTCGAGTTTGTCCTGCTCCGCTGTCCCCTCGTGTACTCTACTTAACATGTCCGGGAGCACATTTGTCTCTCCTGGTATATGCAATATGGTGAAGTTGAATGGCACGATGATATGATGCCATCTCTGAAGCATCGGATTAAGCTTGAGCTGTGTGTTCATATACACAAGGGCCTTGTGGTCCGTGAAGACCGCAAACCATTGCCCATCCAAGTATTCCCTGAAATGTGTCAGTCCATATACCAATGCCAGTGACTCCTTCATGGGTGTGGCGTAGTTCTGTTGCGCATGGTTCAGAGTCTTACTAAAGAACATTAAGTAATGTTTCTTACCGTTGACCCATTGGAATAGCGCTCCCCCTAAACCGTAATCGCTAGCGTCGGTTTCCAAGTTCAGAGGAATGCCGTCGACCGGAAAGTGTAACGCCACAGCATTCACCACTGCGTTTTTCATTGCCTGCCACGCCTGTGCATGTCTCTCCTCCCAACGATCACCTATCAACTCCTTTGGTTTGAGTTTGCAAAATTCGCGCAAGGGTGCAACCGTGTTCGCGAAATTAGGCAGATGTTCGTGGAGGTAATTTGCTAAACCCAACGCCGAGGCTATATCTTTGTATCGTAGTGGTGTGGGCCAGTCGATCAGCTTGGCCTGCTTTTCATGGTCAATGTCAATGCCTTGTGCCGATACTTTCTTCCCTAGGATCATGACTTCGGAGATAGCGAAGTGGCACTTGGCAGGGTTAAGCTTAAAACTGTGGTATGTTAAGCGTTGTATCACCTTCTGCACCGTCCTAACGTGTTCGTCATAACCGTCACTGGCGATAACTATGTCATCGATATAGTGGTGAACCGGTAAGCCATCAAGTATTGTACTCAAGGTACGTTGGAACTGCTGCGTGAGTAGTACATGAAGACCGAACGGTGCTGATGTGAACGAGTACTGATAACGTTCGTGTGTAAAACTAAATAAGTATTGTGAGTCTGGATGGATGGGCAGCCTGTGGTATGCAGCCGATATGTCCAGCGTCGTGTAGTACTTCTTACTCTTGAGGCGAGATATGAGTTCGTTGACCTTGGGGATCAGGAACTGGTCACCAGGAATAAGCGCGTTAACGGCACGCATGTCTAAACACACGCGTACCTTCTTGACGTTGCCTTCCGCATCGAATGTCGGTACCGCAAGGAGAGGAAGATTAACAGTCGTTGGTGTCGTTCGTTTCGTGATCACCAAATCCGTCAACCACTTCTTCACTTGTTCATCCACATAGGGGAGCCATCGATCGGATACGAAGTTACGCGCCGATCGCCGCATCTGCAACGCTTGTTCATGGGTTACTGGGATGGTTACCTCACTCCCTTCCAGACGACAGCGCGCGTTGTCGGCAATTTTCGCATTGGCTTCCAAATCCTGTGCCAACCGTTTCGCGTACATCGACGGGTTCCGTCGTGTTAGGTGCCTGTCGGCGTGGTATGGGTTCGAGGAGCTCTTCTAGTTCTGTGTGGGGTCTATTGGTGCAAGTGGCGATTGGATACCGCCTATGTATAGGCCCAAGCCTTTCAACATATCTTGCCCCACTATAACATCTATACCCGTCGGCAAGTTCATCAATTCTAATGAACCGTCGATAATTCTGGTACCGTACCTTATAGGTACCACTTCCGTCGTCCCCAGTCGAGGAGTTCGCACCGCCTTGTCAGCTAAATATATAAATGACCCAGGTGGTGCCGGAGTTATTGGTCGGCCAAGGAGGTCTGCGGATGTCTGTGAGATACAACTTCTATTTGCTCCCGTGTCTATCAAGGCTTTGAACGTACGTCCGTTGATTTGTACTTGAATATAGACTCGGTTGTCTGACGTCAGCAATGGGTCTTGTATTGCCATCACTGCTCCAATCGTGGTAACAAATATGAAGCTCTCTATCCGACTCAGACACCCTCACCTCTCATGCATGATCGGCTACCGACTCCCACGTGTCATAGGTGTGGTTTGGTGGTGACGTCATGTGCTCGAAGTCTTCGTAAAGGATCGTGTTGATATGAATCTCTGTAGCTTCCGATGGTGGAGCCAAGTCTTCGTCCTGTGTAATCGCATTCACCTGTACTTGAGGCGTCGGACGTATTGTAACTACGTCTCTAGTCTGGGATGTATTCTGCCCCTGTCCTGCGGTTGACGTTGTGGACGGTCTGTGTACCGATTGTACGTCCCTCAAAGGACGGTTGTTGTCGTATAGCCTTGCCCGACCCTCTGCGCTCACCGCTTGCGACGCCCTGAAATGATGACACCGTGGGATGTGCCTACCACCTGGTGGCGCCTGTGCCTGGCACCCCGCACAAGTCGTTGGTACCGTAGGTTGGGGCCGTTGAGTCCAATTCTGCGTTTGTCGTCTACTCGTCTGTAGGTTGGGGCGGCTATTGGTGTGGTCGCGACTTCCATTGGTCGTCGTTCGGTCTCGCGGTTGTTGTCCGACTCGTCTGTAGGTTGGCGGCTATTATTGGTGTGGTCGCGACTTCCATTGGTCGTCGGGCCCTCGCGGTTGTTGCGACCCTGGAAACGTGCTGCCGTACGTTGCTGTGCATCCTGAATGTCAGGGCTCAACAGCTGTATAAGCTCGTGTATAAGCTCGTGTGTCTCCATCAGTTGCCATTTGGGATGCAACTGTAGAGTACGTTCATACGTACGGCCGTTGAGAGCTTCTTCTAACAGTTGTACAATGCAGTGGTTCACTAAATTCTGTTGGAAGTCGGCATCTGTCTGGCACCGTTCACGTGCCCTCCTGTGGTTCTCCATGAGCTGTGTCATTTGTTCCATAAGAGGAGTGTGCATGTTCCGACTTTGGCCCTGGCTGGCTAACTTGCGAAACGCGGGATCGACAGTGGCTTGTGTGTTTCGTGCGAACAGATCTGTTCGATCTGTAGTTGAGGTGTGCATGTCTTCAACCGTTCAGAGTTGTCGCGGATGTAGTCCAGCGTTGACTTCTCCGCCTTGAAGTAAGATAGTACCTTATGAAACCATGTAAGGTTCCAACTCTCGTCCAGCCCTGCGATTTGTGCGTTCTTGAACGCCTCGAGGAGAGCCCCTCTTGTGTCCCGTTCCATGATATCATGTAGGTAGTATCTGTTCGACGGCCAATCAGGCCACGTACGTGGTGAAGGTACGGGACGCTTCTCTACCGGTCGGGACTCTAATGTAGCTCGAAGTGTCTCAATCACGCCCCGAAGAGCTTCAGCTCGAGCCGTGTTATTCTCCTCGATTGCTTGGCATAGCTCGTCACTTAACTGTAGTATCCGTGCGTGTAGCGCCTGTCGCCTTTTCTCGATACTAGCCGGTGTGGGCGGAGGCACTGTTGTCTCCTTCTCTTGTCGTTTATGTGTCTGTACATATTCACTGGGCGCTTCTTTTCTCGCCCCACTGACGTTGCTGTTGTTGGCGCAGGTTCGTACTTAATCGGTCCTGTCTATTCTTCACCGCCTGCTTACCTTGAGGATTCTGTCTGGCTAATACTTGTTCATGTGCGAACTCTTGAAAAGTTGGTGTGTTCTCACTGGCAGACAGAGTATCATCCTCCTCGGTTGAACTGTCCTCTGACCCTGGTGATTTGTACCCGAGTCCATAAAACGGACGCTCACAGCCTTGAATTCGGAAGGTAGGGTTGTCTTCGTCCTCTGGTACTGCCTGTACCCGTTCGTGTGCGTCAGAAGAACTCTCTCCTTAGCGGCCGGCCCTATTGTAGTTCGTCCGGCGTTTATGCGCTGTAACCTCTGTTCGTATTTTTCAAAGAGAGACTGCTGTTGTGTCATCAGCTCCGTGAGTTTCTGAGCTGACGATTGTTCCCGTGCCGTTTCCTTGTTGTTGGTACGGTTCCGGTGACGCTTCCGCTTGTTAGGTGGGAGGCGTGGTGGGTCATTACTGGGAAATAAGGCCCCTATCCCGAGACGAACGAGGGGACAGCCCTTCACTGGCTACCTGTTCACCAATAAAAGTCTGACTACTGTCCGCACGCAGGTCGGGTACTTCCTTGGTCTCACCCTCGAATATGACATCCTCGTCAGATTGTGCAGGTCCATTTTGTTTGCTGTTGGTGGCTGCTTGTCGTCCGCGGAAATAAGGGTGTGGAGCCCCAAGATGTGTCTGTTGTTGCCCCTCCAGAGCCTGACCTGAGTGCGGAGCGGAGCGTTCCGTATGGGACTGACGACGTTTAGTTCCACGTCGGTCGATATCATCTTCCTTGCGGCGCTCAGGATTCAAGAGTTGCTGTCTACGACTTTGGCGGGGTAGGACATGGTTGGTGAGTTGTTTGTCAATGGAGAACTAGAAATGTGTGCGAATGAACTGATAGAGTACTGAATATAAATATCCATTTTCTATTAAATTTCATCCTTCAAACACATAACGTCTCGACATCGATCTCCGAGGAACTCGTGGGTTCCCTCGTGACTGTTTTATTTCCTACACTAACATAAGTAGTGTGGATAGTCTATCTACTCTAACACTACCAGCTGTCTTACTCTTCATCCCACAATAACATATGGTTGAGTGCCTCATTAGTAGGAGCCACTTCTTGTTCTACTCCTCGCCAGCTCTTGCTCCGGCCTAATGACGGCCTATTCGCAGGACCCTGTTGGGAACTTCCCTCATCGCTCCTCTTTTTACTCTTCTTACCCGTGATGTCCTTGTCATGTGCTGTTGCGGTTGTTGGAATATGCTTCTTGATCTAAGAACGATTGCTCGTTATTGCACTCCTAAACTAAGCTGCCGTCAACCACACCTTCTGTGCATACTGTTGATCCTCTCCGTTGACCTGATTTATCTGGAAGTTCTAGTGATTTGAGTGTGTTCGCATATCATTTTCACAATTTAACCTTGTATTTACTTGCATCGTTCGTGTTATGTGCGCCCCCCACCCTTATATGCTCCTAATAACTCACAGGTGCTTACTTGTGTCTCTGTATGCTTCCTAATATCCCATTCTGATTTTAAATTCCCTCTTTTGTAAAATAATCTAGTATGCTTCACCGCTGATTCTTTGCGTCGGTCATCGTACAAATCTTGAGTCGGTATTCTAAACAAACACTCCGGTCTATTCGTTTATAAGTCATAATCCCATCTCTATTCTAACTCCTACTGTGGATGCCTAGAAGAACTTTTCTTCTAACATCGGTCTGCTCGTCCTTAGGACATGTTATAGTCAACGTGTTTAAGCTCATTCTTTGTAAAAATATATATATGCCGCTGATTCTTTTGTCATAGTTCGATTTGTACTACTTGATCTGAAGAACTTTCTTCTTTTCTTCTAACAACTTCTTAAACATAATTTAAGCTCATTATCTTGCAATTCGATTTGTACTTGTCTCACACTGAAAACAACCTTCCTATCTGTACTCACACATGACTACTTATCTGTGGATTCTGACTGATTGTCTGATTTCGTCATTTGATCGTCTTGAGACTTTCCTTGTTGACCCTGGTTAGTGTTCTGCTTGATTGGAATGTTCGCTCTTCGATTTCACTCGTATTAGTAGATTCTTTCTTCATCTCGTCGTCGTTAGTACAACACGTCGTTCATTTTGATGCGACATTCTTTGTTCGTATTGTCTTTCAATCGTTCAATTGCCAACTGACTAGTTCTTATTCTGTAGCTTTCCTGGATAATCTAACAAATAAGTTAAAATGTTTGATACGCTAGACTGTATTCTCTCCCTTCAGGAGGCATTGACGTTGTTCATTTATTTAATTATACAGTAATCCTAAAATACTGACTTAAAATGAAAAGTCATGTGCTGCCAGCGAAACTGACTAGTTTATCAGATTATTCTGATAGCTGTTCTCTGTAATAAAATAATCAAATAAATCTAAGTAACTGACCACGCTCTTCTATATGTATCATCGATTTGTTACAACCTTGCTAATTGCTCACTACTAAGTTTATTGCTTGTATTGAGGACGTTAGTACCTTTGAGTGTGGTGTATCAGGTGTTGTGTATACTCTGAATGCTGTGTACCCTGAATTCTGTGTGCGTGTTGTAGGCTAATTGGCCAGCCAGCCCTTCTATATGTGTCTTCTAACTTGGGTGCATCTCAATTCCTTCTTGAGTTTATTGTTTGCATTGAAAGTAATTTTGTGTGTTGTGTACCGTTACTGCCTTGTCATGCTTTGTGTTGTTTGCAATTGTCTTTTTTTTGACGTGAAACTAATTCGCACCTGACCATATGTGTTTGCTTCTCTGTTTTGAGATCTGTATCGTCCTTGTGTAACTTGTAGTATTTCGTGCGTGTAATGTGCTAGCTGATTTAAGTGATTGTATTTGCGCATTCAATGATCAAACTGTTTTGTGTTACCTACCTTCGTTAATGTGCCTTGTGTACGAGTACTGTATACGAGAACTAAGTGGTGTGATAGTGCCCTTTTTGTGCACATGTCATCAATGTATTTTCTTGTTCGAAATACTAGAAAAATATTCTAGTTGATGAAATGACCACTGTGACAGCTTCACCTTTTTTCACTGATTTAGCCTCTTTACTGCTCACTTGTTCACTGACACACGTTATTCCCTCTTGCATAACTTTTTGTAACAACTCTGCACACGATACTTTCGCTTGTATAACATGAAACACCACGTTTACCCTCGCTACAGTTGTAGACACAATATTGATACCTTGTTTAGGCCTTCTCTTCGTTTCTCAAACTTATTCGGTTGACTTCTTGTAAATTTCTTCTGGCCTTTGTTTCTGCTAGCCTCTGGTTGTAGAGAGTCCCCGGTCTGTATCCTGTTCCGGTCCGAGTTCATCTTGAAGTCGCTCTCTTCTAGTGCTTTCTCCTTTGTTATTCGAACTCCTGGAGGATGTTGTCAATAAAGTTTAAAGACACCTAGTGTGTTGCTTCACTTCTACTTCCTTTCAGGTCGCGGAGCGTAAATTTTAAACTTATCTAGTTAAGGATATTGTAAAAAATGTAGTGTGGAGAGTAGCTAAAAGGTACGAGACAATAGGATGCAATATACCTCTTCTCAACTACGGTTATCTCAGCTAGGAAAAGTCTTTAAACTGAGAGAACCGAACTGAGTCTTTATTTGTGTTTTCACAAGACTCAGAATTACTTGAGCGTTTCTCTCACACGCGGGAGTCCCGGTTTAGCTTACCGGTGCTACCGCTAATATTTCTGATGACTCTAATATCAGTTATATTTCAATCCTAATTTCAAAACTCAGTATTTGATTGTTCTGGGTTTTGGAATTTGGATTGGCTTTTTGATAATCTGGTCCCTAGATGCTACATCCGTGCCTTCAGACGATGGAAACATGCTATCTTTTTCAGCCTGTGACTAATGTAGGCGTTTACGCCATTTTCTGTTAATGGCCTTTAAATAGTCCTGATTGCCAAAAACGTCCGAAGTTAATTCAGCGATTGTACCGTCTATAAAGCGTGTACGATAAAATGTATATCCTCCTTTATCCGTTCTCCATATAATGTCTTTGAATTTGGAGCGGTCAAGAGGTGCAGTAGAATCATGTCGTCTTGCGATAATAATCTCAGTAGTCGGAATTCGACTAGTGGCTATATTTAGAGCACTAGAACCGTCGTGGTTATTGACCTCACAGGTTCCACTCTTACTGTCGGCTACAGATATTATATATGGTCCTGTCCATTTCGATGTTAGTACAGTAGCATCCGAATTACGTTGGCGGATGTTAACTCTGTCTCCCACATGATACTCTGCTATCTTCTTGGTAGCATTCCGTTTATTTTGCCTTTTTAAGAAGGCCACATTATGTGTCTCTCGCAATCAAGGATATACAACGTTGTGTATGCGTTGTACCTTCTCTGCAACTCATGGTGATCAGGTTCGTCCTTGTAAAGGGTATTTATAACTCACTATATCTGCCACGAAAATAGTGAGCCGGTGTTGTTCCTGTAAACGGACCAGCACACTCGTTCATATGTGTTTGTACCCACTTAAAATGCAGTACGTAAAAAGAACTTAAGTCTTCTGTGGCGCGTTTCATTAGCGCCTTGTGCTTGCGGTTTATATGGTACACCCCTTTTATGGTACATGCTTGATACGAGTACTATCGATTCCATTACGTCATCGCAGAACTCGCTATCGTTATCAGTGCACATTATACCTGGCCACCCGTGGTCAGCAAAGACTTGGCAACATAATTCTGCCACGGTCTGCGTACTCTTGTCCTTCAAAGAATAGAGCAAGATATACCGTAACGCCACATCAAAGAAGTGGCATACGTAACGGTCGCCTGTGTGCTCGGACGTAGGCAGGTCAATCAGATCAATGATAACCCTGCGCCATGGAACATCTTCAGTCACATTCTTTAGCGGTGCGAACCCATAGCACTTAATCTGGTTGAGATCACAGTCTGTACATGACTGATATACTCTGTCAACTAAAGTTGCCAGCAAAGGGTGCGCGATTCTATTTCGCTTAGCATCTTTAAATACGTCTACTACGTTCTGATGCTTCAGCTTATGTTTTTTCGTCAGCCAAACAAGAATGTTTTTATCATTGTGCTCTTCCAGAATAAAGGTAGGGTTTGTAGATGTATATAATAGAGCCCCCAAAAACTCTAAACAAAAGAGGGTTGTACGGGCTGTACTAGTTAAAGCACTAACTAAGAAAGAGATAGACATACTGAAAAAGGCAGGAGAACTAACCTTGTCAGGATCATCACGTGACGTTAGCTATAATGAATGGGCTGTAATGGATCGCGGTGATGCTCTAAACACAGTGAAGTATAGCAGAGTGAGTTTCAGCGAATTCAAGCTCGAAGCAGCTATTAAGTTTATACTCTCAGAGGAAAATGTATGTCTATTATCCTGAGGCACTAAGTATTTAAGGATAGGATGCAATGAACTTGTAACTCTGCCTGCTCTCACGCGCCGTAAGCCTGCACAGGTACTATATAAATACTATCTTGTGTCTGTTGACGAAGATGAACAAATTGGGAAGACTAGCTTTATGAATGTTGTTCTATCAATTACGAATAATGATGAGAAGTTAATCACTGCGGTCGATTATGTCACGGGTTGTCTTGTAACTGATGTCGTCGATACGATGCAAACCATTCTAGAAGACTTCTCCGAAGACCAAGCAGAGCGCACACGACTGTCCACGTTGATGGACTTAGGAAAGACATTCATCAAACAACAATTAGATCATCACTTAGTCTTAGAAGATTCCGTCAATACTCATGAGTTGGAATATGCACTCTTAAAGCCACCTGAAGATGTACTTGTTAGGGATGCGAGTGTAGAGGGCGTAAGTTCGTGCCTTTGGTAGTGCCAGAGGTTAAGCGTACAGTAAGACGGAATGCTTTTGGCAGGGCAGATCTACAGCAAGACGCCCTGGATGTACTTGATGTTTGCCGAGATAAACTAGATATCTATTCAGGACATAGAACAAGTGTCAAGAACCAACAATACCATATTGAAAAGGTACTCTAAGGCATGTCTGATCGATGTATCGCAAACAAAGGCAGTAAAGAATTATTTACACTCGTTGACTGGAGAATGAAGTTCGATCCGATATCCTCAAGAGAAACCACTCATGAACATTATGAGCAACGCGGCATGGATTGGCACGGGTGTATGTCGGTGTATTTCGAATACACAGAATGGCAAGAGGAAGACGATGATGGCTTGTTGGTAACTAAGTGTGATGCAGTAAGGCATATTGTGTATGGCGATCAGTTATTGGAAGGCAAAAATAAGCAAGATTCCTCTTGTGTATATTCTATGATTGAAGCATATCTCTATGCGATCAAAGAGCGTTTGCCACGGATGACGACCACAATACTAGCCTCTGACAGCGCTGGTTGTTTCAAACCCAAAGAACTACTATAAATCTCACCTGTCCTATCCAGATTGTCAGGTTTATTCATATAAAGACGCAAGACGGAAAAGGGCTGATAGACGCATATTTTGCACGTGGCGGCGGACACGTAAATAACTTTATGAAATCATCGAAGCGTAATAGGATAAAAAAGATAGCTACTCCAAAAGGCTTGGCTGCTGCATTGGCGTGGAAAGGGGGCATATTGAATGCGGACTGCAAACATTCATAAAGCAGACTAAAAAGATAGTTGATGCAGCAGCTAAGTTCTTCACCCGGGCCAATGATGTTATATTCAAAAAAGTTATGTGTCCACTAGTAGGAGATGATCTCCTCGATCAGGAAAAGATTCTGAATAGCGATACGGTCATTCATTTGCGTGCGTATGCTTATTCTGGCGTTGGTACTGGTGTACTCTTTCGAGCTGGGTTTAGCGACGCATCATTTGCAATAGTTGATGAAATCGACGCTGGTGTTGGTGAAGGTGTTGACCTAGGTTTGGCTAATAGTATCATTGATAAAAATGGCGCTAATAATGACATCTCTTCGAGTGCTGTCGGGAACGATGAGGATACCACAGCTAAGCCCAGGAAAGAGTGTAATTTCAACGCGAAGAGGGCACCGTCGGCCGTAGCTACAGATACATTTGACATCTCGAAAGAATCATCGCAGGAAGAAGAAGATGATGGTGACGGTGAGATGATAATGTCTGAAGAGGTCGATCATGTGATGGAGAATGAGGGGGATCAAGTATAGCCAGTCGACCTAAACTTAGAGCTGGATCTTGAAGATGAGATTGCTGCTGATGTCATACTTGATCCTGAGGCAGAGCTTGAGCACGAGAACGATAATGTTGCCGCCCAAGAGCTCACTGGCTATGGTCCTGGAGCTCCGGATAAGGGTAGTAAGCGATTGTCCTGTGTATGTGATGAAGTAATCAAAGTTATGTAAACTTCGATGGATATTTCTATGTTTTAAACTATGTTATATAAACTAAGATACAATTTAAGTCAGTTAGGATTTAGCAGTGGTAGAGCCTCTTGGTAAGAGCCTTAATATCCTCGATCACACAGAACGTATCTCTAGCTGTTCTTTATTAGATAATTTTCACTAGAAGTACTATGTGTTCATGACCACATGCCTAATTTGTTGATAGACATAAAAACGTAAGTCAAGTTAATACATTGGTTAGTATAAATAAAGTTCCATCTGAAGAAAAGTTAAAAAAGAGAAAGACTTATTGGATTTTGGAGATTGGCGGGAAGACCAAAACCTGTAAGTTGTAGTTCAGAGATTATAAAATTTAGTTTATAATATCCTACATCTACTATAGTCTCAAATAGGTCCAAGTTAATGAGTCATACCAAATACTCAGGCTATTGGAGCCATCAAAGTGAAATTAGAACACTTTGGAAATATTGGAAAAATAATTTGTTTTGAATTATTTTAAATACGATTAAAAACCAATGTTATCTCATTTGATCTTGATATTTTAGACTGACCGGAGGCTGGCATTTCTACAGTTAGGGATCATTTTAGGGCCGCGCGAGTATGCACGTGACAAACGAACAGAAGGGGAGTACAAAGGAGCAGTGAATCGCGCCAATCTGTTTGTTACCGCTTTACGATCTGCAAATGCCTTTATCTCATCGTATGCTGTAGCTGTGCGCAATGAGAGCAAACTTTTTCCGGAGATCGAATTGGCGGAAAACTTCCACCCTAAAAAGAACACCCAAGGATAGGCGAGATGTCGACCTTATATCAAACAATATGGCCAATCGTACATGAAGAACTACGTAGATGACATCAAGGAGAAGTTCTACAAAGGTGAGGCTGATTCATCGCTTAAGATGCAGCCTGGTTCGATGTTTTCACAACTAAAACTTATGTATCCTGGCCGACTCTCTACCTAACAAAATGTATATACAGACGCTGATATCTACGTTAACAAGTGCGAAGAAAGCAGAGGATTCTAAGCGGAAGACAAAGATAACGCAAGTAGAGAAGGAGGCTCTAGCGATGGTAGCCACTGCTGCAAGAGGTGAGGAGTACGTTCCCGCTACAGGCAAGAAGGGGCGTAAGAAGACTATATCTTTTTCTAAACAGTATCAAACTGACATGGAAAGTATATTGGCGGACAACACGAATATCAGGTGGCAGGAGGCTATACCTTTGACAAAACAAAGGTACACCAAAGAGGATGGAAGCGTGACCAAAGACGTCCCAGAGAATGCACGCCTAAAATCTAAGCTCACTTAATGTAAAACCAAACTGAACCAGAATAATCTTAGGTCCATGTTATAAACATGTGTAAATTTCGATGGAAATTACTAGGTTTCAAACTATATTAAACTAAAATACAATTTAGTCAGTTAGGATTTAGCAGTGGTAGCTTGTGTAAGAATGATCGGGACTGCCTCTTGTTAAGAGCCTAAATATCCTCGATCACACAGGGCGTACCTCTAGCTGTTCTTTATTGAATAATTTTCACTAGAAGTACTAAGTGTTCATGACCACTTGCCTAATTTGTAAATAGACATAATAACGTAAGTCACGTTAATACATTAGCTGATATAAATAAAGTTCCATCTGAAGAAAAGTTAAAAAAAGAAAAAAGACTTATTGGATTTTGGAGATTGGCGGGAGGACCAAAATCTATAAGTAGTAGTTCGGAGATTATAAAATTTAGTTTATAATATCCTACATCTACTAATGTCTCAAATAGGTCCAAGTAGATGAGTCATACCAAATACTCAGGCTATTGGAGCCATCAAAGTGAATTTAGAACACTTTGGAAATATTGGAAAAAGAGCTTGTATTAAATTAGTTAAAATACAAATAAAACCCAATGTATTATCTCAATCGATCTTGATATTTTAGACTGACCGGAGGCCGTATTTCTACACATACACACCCGGATCTACTGCTGACAAGCATTACAGGGTTTTCATTCACTTTATATGCTTACAATAATAGTATCTTATATGTTTCGTATTATTTGTACTCTTTATTTGCTCGTTTGACACCTTATTTGCAGGAATTACTGAAGAGACAAGCTAAATGTGCTTAATGCACTAATTGCATCTAATGACAATTCAATGCGCCATTCTTACACAACCTCCATATATATGACGTATCACTCTAAGACTCATTATGCACACTAAATATAAGTTATAAATGGCATCCAGAGCCTAAGAACACTCGAATAGTGCCACTACAAGTGCATTTGTCATGTTTTACGTGTTCTTCAGGCCCTAACTTCACAGTACGATAAAGAGGTGAAATATTGGTGCTGTGACTTAGCTTGAAAAACAACAATTGCTCAGAATTACCTGCTTAATCCGTCTGAAGTAATAAAACAAGGATTAGACTGTTTCCGCATTTAAATAAAAACCTGGTGCCCCAAGATTTCCGGCCCTGTGGCCCGGTTGGTAGGCGATTTTTTTTCAAAACACAATGTAACGGTGAACTTAGTTTTATTTCCTCAGTTGTTGAATAAACGTCTACCTTAGCAGAACGAGCTTCTTGAATGAACTAAACTACATATTTTTACTATCTCCAAAGGATTTCCTTGAGAATCCTGCCGTCAATCAAATCGTGAATCTTCTTAATTCCAGCCTACACGCCCATTCAACATATATCGTCATCTGCCAACCTCCAGCTCAAATTACCCTGCACTTCAGTTCGCAAAGTACCAATCATACACCAACCTCCTATTCTTTCGAGCCTGCGCGGCCGTTCGCCAACAAACCGCACAATACAACTTGGAACTTTTCAGACTTATTAGTTTTCACACTTATAAGTTATCGCCCACACTTAGAAGTTCTGGTACTCTTATTAACACCTAGGAATATTACCGAACAGTTCGCTACTTGTAACACCAACATTGTTTTAAATCTGAGGTAAACATGGTTGACATTACCAAAAATTGATAATTTGAATTCGCAGTAATGGAGGATTACTGGGTTATTAGGGGGTTTTTTTAGCTAGTACTATCTAAAAAAAAGCCCCCCCTTTTAGTATTCACATAGTATTCACTCGTATTGATAATTTGAATTCGCTCGCTACTTGTGTAATATTTTCAAACCTATGTATTGTTTTGAAATTTGATAATTTGGATTCGATCGCTTCGCTCGCTAGTTGTGGAATATTTTAAAGCTAATATTTTAAAATTTGACAATATGAATTCGCTCGCTTCGTTCCTGCTTGTTTAATATTTTGTAAAATAATATATATATTAATTGTCATATTGACATAGCCTCCTAAATTGGATAATTTAGCCTGCTAGATGCATTCAGTTTATAATATTTGTTTTTATTTTACAAAACAAAACAAAACAACTATGATAATTTGAAAACGCTCGCTTCACTCGCTACATGTGTAATCGCTCGCGCATATAGTAGTTTCATAGCTTGTATTGTTTTGAAAAAAATTAATCGCTCGCTTCGCTTGCCACTTGTGTAATATTTTTAAAAATAATGTATTTTAAATAGAGGGATCTGTCAGAAAGCTATTTTATTTTTAAATTTTAAGTAATTGAGTCCCCCCCCCCCTTTAGTATTCACTAGACTATTCATTAGTATCGATAATTTGAATTCGCTCGCTTCGCTCGCTACACGTGTAATACTTTTTTTGAATAAATAGTGTCATATATCGACTGCTACTGCATTCATTATATAATATTAATTTAGAGGTCTATGTTGGCTAGTGTTAAAAATTGATAATTAAACTTCGTTGTCTACTTTTAAACTATATTTTTAAAAAGTGAAACATCTAGTATAAAAGATATTTTGAATTCCTGGGCTATTTGTTGGAATCGCTCGCTTCGCTCGCTAATCTTTTTGAAAACAAATCTGCTACTGGACTCAGTTTTTTTTTTATTGTTTATTTAGAGGGTTATGTTTTTTTTAAACTTTTTTTTTTTTTGTCATTATTATCGATTCAGCCTGCTACTGCTTTGTTTAAAATATTCATTTTAGAAAAATGATAACTTTTATTCGAATTATTTAAAAACAAAGTCCTGATATTTAAATATTGATTTTAAATATAACGGGTGATACCAGAAATCAATATTATCATTTTAAAAAATGAAAGTAAACAGTATAGGGTTTTGCCGGGGGGGGGGGGGATGACCCCTTCTCTCTAGGGGGATGACCCCTTCTCTCTACTAGTATTGAGGGTTTTGTCATAAATCTATATTTTCACTATTTTAAAAAAAGTTAATAGTACAAAAATGTAACATATTTTTTTTAGAAAGGGAGTGTGTGGGGGGAGGGGCCTCAATTTAGAAGGCTATGAAATAGCCTATTTTATAAAAAAATTATGGAACACTGGTAGCCCTACGGACATCACAGAAATATTTTTTATAAAAATCATCAAGTTCTTTTTCAAAGAGGGCGAACAAATTACAGGACTCTTGTATTTTTACGTTTAATGAAAATATCATAAATTGAAAAATAATCAAAAATAGACTGCGTCTCATTAGATTGTATTCAAAATACTCAAAACTTGTGTGGCAACATTGTTTTTTCTTACTCATGGACGTTTCCATATATACATTTTTCAGTTTGTGTGAGCACTTGGCTGTAAAGCCTGTAATGTTTTGAAATAACGGTGTCCGTCCGGTTTTTGGACGATTTTCAAACAGCATATTTTCAGAGGAGTAGTTGGCGGTGCCAATGAGGAAAAATCATCTGGGAACCGCCAAAATTAGTTCACTAAAAAGTAAAGTATGCCTGCGCAAGTCGAACTTTCGAACTTTCGAACGGACAGGATTTTCGATGGACATCTGGACAGAGGGTGGTCCGAGAATGGACAAGTGGAAAGTGCCAAGTTCAGTTCGAGCCTTTTGAACAGGCAAAAATTTCTGTACCGCTCGGAGTATTTGTCATTTTGCCCACTTAACAACCAAATTATATCCTCATATTCTCATAGGTCAGAAGTTTTACAATTTTTGTTATTTTAACGCTGGTAAAACTGCCGACGGAACTCATTGGCACTCCACTGACGAGTTTCCCAATAGAGATTGTTCATGTTTCATCCACTCTTGACGACGGTCTCTACGCTGTTGCGTAATGCGTGCATAGCCTGCAGCCATAACCCTCTATGTTTCCTTTAGAGTGCGATACCGCAGCCGCCTCGTGTCATTTACAGTAGCCCTAATCCATTTTCCCCAGGCCCATTATATCATTTCTAAAAAGTGGAAATACCAAAGACAAAGTGTTTCAATTTTACATTATTAAATACAGCATACAATAATTTGACACACCTATTCTCTCTTCATTTTATTTTAAAACACAAGCAGTTTAAACACAACAACATCATAATTCAGTATGTCTCTTAACAGAATTGCATCTGCTATATTTGCTGCGCGAAACAAAGCCA
This sequence comes from Sphaeroforma sirkka, assembly GCA_001586965.3. Taxonomy (NCBI): domain Eukaryota; class Ichthyosporea; order Ichthyophonida; genus Sphaeroforma; species Sphaeroforma sirkka. The sequence goes on from LUCW03000499.1 coordinate 59,771, forward strand.
ATTTACTGCCAGGGTTAGTATTAATCAGTTCAGCATCGAACCAATGTGCACGAATAAAACAGTGACGGACCTTGGCTGGCAAAACCGCTCGCGCAGCAAATGTGGCAGATGCAATTCCGTTAAGAGACATACTGAATTGCAATGTTATTGTATTTAAACTGCTAGTTCATCACTTTCAGCTAAACCTCCTAAAACTCAGAACTTCTATGAAGGAACGCGCAGAGGAGCGTCGATGCCGCGGGAGACATCGAACAAACTGCGCAAACACTTGACCCGCGTGCCAACATGCGCCTCGAAGACTGTAAGTTGTGCGTATGAACTATGCTTTAGTGTGTCCCTGCACTATATATCAGCCTGTAACTCTTTCGCATACAGACACTGTCGCTAATCGGCACACATGCTTGCACCATTCAGGTACGGGCCCTGTCGCTTGCTGACAGGCGCGTAGATCTTCGAGAAGATAAAGACCCTAAACCACTCGCCCCTCCTATAAGCTCGGGGGATTGTCCGACGCCTGCAGAAGAAGGAGGTCCAGCTCATGACAGCTCAAGCCCAAGCACAAGGAGCTACCTGAGCACCAGAGTCAGGGTGCTGCATACGAGCACACTGAGGGAGCGGTTAAAATACGTGGGTGACCCTAGTGAAAACATCCACAAGGTATTCGATCATCTGGAAGATGATGATGGCGTGTGGAGGACCATGTCGAAGGATTTCTAGACAATCCACAAAAATAAATAAGTACTCGATATTAACATAAAGAAGAAGAAAACTTCGATAATATCTTTATTGTAAAAGGCATCATGGCAATCATGCGGAGTACGCAAAACTGCTTGCGTGTTCCAATATCTAGTCGGCACAGTATGTACTCATGAACATCGCTTTATTGGTAAAATTGCACTTCATGATAGGACTGGAAAATATTTTGAGTGATGAGAACTGTTTGTGTGTAGTATGAGTACTGACAACCTGGATGAATAAATTAGACGTCAGCTGCAAGTGACTCTCCTAACATGTGAAGATAGTAAATAACCTAACCGCATCTGCTGCCCAAAAACAATTGTGGGATGTTGTCTGAACACGCATATTTTCTCACCATATATTCGAAAATCCCTCACAAATCGACAACCGTGCTGAATATGGTAGGCTCCAGAAGCACGTGGATATTAGGGGTTGCGGCGGTCGTACAGAACCCGCAACGCCGCAAGTAAGACAAATGGCAAATAGGAGAACACGTATGCATATATGTTCATTCATACACATGTTTATATACATGTATTCGTTCAATCAAAAATATGCAATCACAAATGCACACACACACACACACACACACACACACACACACACACACACACACACACACACACACATATATATATATATATATATATATATATATATATATATATATATATATATATATATATATATATATAATATATATATATATATATATATATATATATATATATATATATATATGTATATGTATATACACACACACACACACACACACACACACATATATATATATATTTAATATATATATATTGTGTATATTATTAATGGTGCCACATTTTCCCTCTGACCACAGTCAAGGAAGTCTCAGCCTATACATTTTTACTATGCCGTCCTACTAACTTCGCCGCACGCCGCACTAACTACTGTCTCGGAATCTCGATACCTTCCAACGTCAATGGAAGCATACCCCACTTGCGCAACATACGATTGCGAAACGTTGCCTCCCTCGCAAACTTCAGGCAAACAATGACTTGCGACCGATACAACCGCCGCGAGAGCTCAATAGAAAAATGCTTCACGAATATCTTCTCATGATCCTCATGCAACTGAGCCTGGTGAAATGGAGCTGATGCAAATGACAAGTCCATAGCCGTCTGTGCTTCATCACAAAAGCCTTCCCATCTGCCCCACACCGAACTCTTCGCGTCCGCCCATCGACAAGACATCGGCGTGCGCCTCAACCGATGACCAATCTCCTGCCGGTACTCATGTGTCATCTCCTTCATCGGAGACCTATACATCAACCACAGTTCATACTCCCGTGCGGCCGGTAGCGAACAGCTTTCTGCTTTCCCGGTGGCGGCATATCGATCCCTTGAACATACGCCTTGAGCTCATCTATCATATACGGGCGAACAACTCCAGGCGCTACCTCAACATCGTACTTCAAGGTCGGTAGAACCTCAACAATTTTCACTGGACCATCATATCGTGCAGCCAAAGCGTGAATATATATATATATATATATATATATATATACACACACACACACACACACACACACACACACACACACAATATATATATATATATATATATTCGGAGCTGATTGAAGTGGGTAAGGGGTATATAGATTCGTATGTTTGGTACTTCATACGTCGATGTATGCGTATGGCTATCGTTTCATAACCGAACTGCTCTATGAAACACGGTTTGTTGTCGAGAATGTTTACTAGCACGCATTGTCTGCACACATTTGAGCTAAGCCAGTAAGGAGTATATGCATTGGTATCTGTAAGTCCACACGCTTCTATGTTTTATATATCCTTGTATGTAAACGCCTCCTAAGTTTATGAGTGACGTATATGGACCACTTCTCGACAACTTTTATTTCGATGTCGAGATGGTTACCGCAGCACAAATCACCTGTACAGAGCTGATCACAGCCGGATAAAAATAGTAAGCAATTGACATACACAAATATTTGCACTTATAATTGTACGCAATTACTGCCTATAGTACTGTCCCTTTTATTACACAAAATCTTGCGGTTTTTCAATTCCTGACTTGGATACCAGAGTATATTGAGTTGCAAGATCCCCTGTAGACTCTCTACGGCCAAACTAGGTATTTGTGGTTGTATAGTCACGTGTACACGCATAGCAACAAACATTCCGGATGGACAGTTGGCAAATAAGACGACCAAGCAGTCAAGACCAGATCAATCGGAAAACATGTATTTAGAAAAAACTTTTTTTTTATATGTATGTGCTTTATAAGTATGTCTACCGCCCGATGACTGCCCATAGTATGGTAATGATGATATAGGCTAATCAGCTAAGCTCCTCAGCCTTTCTTCTATTACTTCAGTCTCCATCACACAACTTAAATGGCCTAACCCTCGATTTATCTGGCCTCGTTATAGGGCTTTCCCAAATGACGGCCACGTATAGTGCCAATATTGATGGCGATAGAGTGCCCGCGGTAGCACGTCTAGTATAGCTCAAAGCACCAAGTGCAAGATATATACGCTGGGGTGGCTGTAATGGTAAGCGTACTTTTTATCACATTCGTGTGCTCTACTGTCTGTACCCTGTGTATACTATATATATATAAAATAGATACATATACGTATATATATAACATATACATATACACATTTATACAAACATGTATATATGAATATATATATATATATATATATATATATATATATACATTATATATATATGCGTGTTGTGGTTGATTTGTGTGTGCTTTGTATGAAAGTATATGTGACACACACACATACACACACACACACATATAAATATATATATACACATATATATATAATATTGTCAAACACTTGGTATTAACAACAAAGCCCGTTCCATTTATTTAATCTCTATAATACATACTCATGCAATCACTCATACCCACACACTCAAGCACACATTGTATACACTCTCATGTAGACACTCGGGCACACACTCAAGCACACACGTATACATACATTCATGTACAAACTCATGCACAAACTCATGCACAAAATCATGCACACACTCATGCACACATTCATTATGCACACAAAACCACTTTTGTTGGTGTCCACAAAACACCCTCCGATTACCAAATAATACTATTGCAATCTAAGAAGAGTGAGAAATTGGCTGTAGAGGCGGTGCGTGCTGGCGTACACAAGTTCGTTCGCAGCTGATTTGAGCAGATGATGTCACGACAGCAGGACCAGTTCGAATTTAGAGATACTGTCAATTCCATGTGTTTTTCTAAGCTACAGAAATATCTATATTTGGTATATGTATATGTATATGTAGATATATATATATATATATATATATATATATATATATATATATATATATATATATATATATATATAATATATATATATATATATATATATATATATATATATATATATATATATATATATATATATATATATATATATATATATATATATATATGATATATATATATATATATATATATATATATATATATATATATATATATATATATATATATATATATACATGCATTGCTTCATTTAGAAGGCTGTGCCCCGTCTAGCCTTTGCTTCATTTAGAAGGCTATGAATTTTGTGTTCATAAAGCACAATATTGATAGTATTTACAGTCATATATGTATTTACATTCTCTATTTTGTTACATATATACTTAGTGTCGCCGTCGCCTCTCTATGGGAAAGATTGGTGATAAGATTGAGAACCGTCAGTTGCATTTGCCGGAACTATGAGTATCAGTTCGGTACAGCGACAAAATCAAAAATTTGAATAACGACAGGTTGCCAGTATTATGTATTTTTTTTTTATACCGTGCTTTCCTCGCTCCACCACAAGAGGGGATCATTATTTTTATAGAAAGAAACCATAAATATCACAAGTTGTTTTTTATATTTTTGTTTTATTTGGTGTTATATTGTTTTTTAGAAAACAAATACTATCAGTTCTATTTCAAAATACTATCTGGCTGTGTATCATGATATGTTGATGTTCGGTACTTTCCCCCGCGGCGTTTTGAGTCAAAAGGAATTTATGTATTGTGTGTAAATAACTGTTCAATACATATATATCATATATATGTACTATATCGTCTAATTGTAGTATTTATATCATAGAGTTTATGATTACAATAAGGTCAACAATACTAACTTTCTTTCACGATCAAGAACTAACGTAGATAACGTCTGTTTAGTTGTAAGGCAACACAAGGAGCGTAGTTTCTATCTACACAAAAGGTCTATATTTGCCAAACTTGATACATACCTCGTTGCGCGTGGCTTTTAGACAGCACGTACAGTATGGCATCCTTTCTCTTGTCGTCACTGCAGGGCCGTTCCTCTCGCACTCTGCCCACCCTTAATATTTCGATCTGTAAGTACTTCAGTATTGCTCTATAGAACCAGTCTTGTACTGTAGAACCCCTATTCTTCAGTGAATACTTGTCAATATATATACAAATGAATA
>LUCW03000499.1:70000-80588 GCA_001586965.3 Sphaeroforma sirkka
TGTCCGTCAGCCTATGTACTTGTCGCACAAGGGCGACTTTGACCGACTATTCGTGGAAGTACGTCGTAAGCCCACACCACCACCGACTTTCCGACTGATAACCCCGCCCCCGCCTACTACACAATAAACATAGTTAAATCCATTCATATGACGACATTTATTTCTTGCGGTTTATTGTCGTTGGGTGTGCACCTCGACACTATGTATACTCATATATGCAAGTATGGCGCAAATGTGCAATTAATACATATGCCGAACGTTTGTAATTCCAACTTGTATGATGATGCTCCGTTTCATTCAGGTTAGTGTCCTCGGGACTACACTTTACTTCGTCACAGTATAGCGGCTTTGAGTCTATATACCTGGTACAGTTTCACTGCATTTTCCCGAATGCATCTATTCGGGGATATGAGCAACAACGTTTTGGGAACATAATTAAAATTATGTCTGAATGTGAAGACTTAGTTACTTTGAAACCTCTGCAAGCGAAATCAGGATCGACTGGATATGTGTGCTTTCAGCGCTACATTCTTCCAGTTAGTACCGTTGAGTTTCCACTCACATAACGAAACAAGTCGCACTGCAAATAGATGTAGAACGTCCATAAAGTGTATACGACTCTCAGCCCAGCCTTGGTTGTTCTTTAGGGGTTACAGCAGCTAGACGAGTTGCATTTAATCTCTGCCCATGGAGGACTGCTGCACTTCCCAGGTCTTTTGCAACATTTTGTGTCTTCCTTGTATTCATTGGGACAATCTGCGTTGATCTCACCGCAATACCGGTAATGTCGCCCGATACGCCCAGAACAACAGAAACTACTTACGCACTTGACTTTAGGGTTTACCCACCCACAATTATCAGAATCTCGACATCACTTTTTATTTGTGTTATACTGACCCCCACAGAGACCGAAAGCGACTTGCCCACATCGCAATCTCTCCGCAGGACCTCGCGACGAAGTCGGCACAGGCGATGGTATAGGGGGTAGTCTAAGGCTGGGAGAAGCACTAGACGAGGCAACTGGTGCGGTACTCGCTGCCGACGATGCGACGGGCGACTTTGCAGGAGAGACTACAGGAGAAATTGCAGGAGAAATAGATGGGAAGACCACAGGAGAAACAACAGGTGAAGCATTAGAGGAAACGATGGGCGAAGTGACGGGCGTGTAATTGGGCCATTACACAGGACATTCCGCAGGGAATGAACTGGGCGAGGCTGAAGGTGGCACAGCAGGAGTGCTAGATGATGAGGCGATGGGTGTAGCAATGGGTGAAGGTAGGGCTGAAGTTATTGGACTGTAATTCGGCCAACAAGCCGGACAGTCAGCAGGTTGTGCGGACGGCGAGACAACTATTTTGGTGCTGGTGGCAGTGGGTGAGGCGGCAGGAGTGGCTACGGGTGTGAAAATAGGCCAATAAACAGGACATGTGGTGGTGTCAGATGTAGTTGTCGCTGACGCCCAACTTAATAGGGGAGATAAAGTAAGAATCAATGTGAGGTGTATACCTCGCAAGTAGCTACTGGACGTAGTATTCCGCAGTGGCTGGTTTAGATGGATGTCCCAAAGGAAAGTGCAAGTTTAATACTGCGAGGCGAGCTTTTGTAGTCGCTCTGCAACAACAACATGAAAGGGTGAATGTCAGCTTTAAAACATCGAGAATGGAGATCAACAGTAAATAAACATTCAAATTGATTGTGAAGTCTGATATTATGACATCCCAGGAGTGATTTGCATATTTGTGTAAATATGCATTTTGTGTCGATCTTTGTAGGCTTTTTTGCTAGCATGGTTTTGCCAAAACACGCGGTGATGTAACACCCTGTTTTTACGATGTGGTAATTCACTATATGATCGTACATTTGCGAAAATTAAGCGATTAAAACCGGCTAAAGAGGGGCCTTGTAGTTGGTGCTTGGTTTATACGGTATAATGTGTATATATAATATACTTTGTGTACATGTTCCGTTCAAATGTCTAAACCATCGCACTTGTCTGGGGGTTTGCTGTTCACGTGAGCTCTACACTGGCCAGTTGCACGTTGAAATCTAAAGTCACCAGCCCCCATTGTGGTACGTTCGCGGAGCCAAACACTTATTGTATATGCGACAAGGTATGACCGGTTGTTTATGGGACCAGTGATATATCGAATGTTGTAGAGAGTCAACTACAGAGAAATCCACATTTGAGACAGGAGGGGAAGCCAGAGCAGACACTGTGCAAGTGCCGGAGAAACTGCAAGAGACACGGTATTGCCAACTACGGGAGCAACTATAGGAGTGATAGTAGATGTTGTGGTGGTACTAGACAGAGTTGCAGTTGAAGCCCAAGGTTCACAGGATGGCCTCGACTGACTGCTCGAACCCCACTGTTTCTCGTCGTATTCAGCAAATAGTAAAGATGGATCGTTGTATGTCCTAAGAAGACGTGCAATCTCGGCATCGAATTCCGTCACATTTATGGATTCCGCATAGCCCAGGGAAACAAAAGGACGCACTCGAGTGGCGTACTTGTTGATCACTTCCGCAAAACGAGCACCACTCAGTGGCCCATCCCGGGCGGTGAGTTGCGCAACTTTTACCTTCACCTTTTCGAAGTGTCCCTTGACACGTAAAAAACTAATGTATAGATTGTTGTACGTCATCGCCATCTCGAACATCACTCCAAATCTATATGTATCTCCAACTGGGTGCAACGTGTAGGCTTCGAGCTCACTTGGCTGTCTTTGAAAGTCTAAGCCTTGGTCTTTATCCCTGCGAGGGAGGGTTGGAGAGAGAACAAATAAATATTTTAAACAAAAGATTGACATTGAAGGTTGTACATATTTGGAGCTCCTATACAAATTGACGAATATGACGAGTAACAAGTGCTTCAAACATACAACAGGTGGGACCATTTGCCACCATCAGCTGGTCGGTAAATTAGGAAGTTGTGGTTCAAAACATCGTACTCGAGCATAACCGTATTGATAGCGATGAAGGTGGTGAGACTCTCCACGTCGATGAACTGAGCTATCACGGCTTCAGCGGCAGCGCAGTCTTTGTCATCTATCGCATCACGCAGAGCTGTTGTGATTGAAATGATTTCGTCAAACCATTCCATAGTGTTGTTCCCAACCTTCGCATCTAGCCATTCCAAGTTTAGCTGATTGTCCCTATTGGGCACGTAGCCGATCTTGGGTGGTCTCCATTCGAAGTCATCCGCCTTTAAAAGAAAATCATTTTTACCAAGGGAATGATTTACTAGATACTCCTCGTTCAGGTCCTCTACTATTTGATACAAACCGAAGTCCCTGTCATCCACAAAGAGGTGCACATATGCCACTCCGATGCCAATGAACTCATCGATTCCGGAGATGAGTTCGTAAGCTACAGCGTTACGTATACGTGCCGTATCCCAAGGGGCTTTGATGAAAATGATATCGCGTCTGCCACGCCACTTGCCCAAAGGAGCAGTTTTGTCCAATTTAACCTTGAGACTTTTCAATTCTGCCTCCCGAGAGGTAGCACCTCTATTATTGATCGTCCCGCAAGGGGCTGCTAGGGAATCAGGATAATCATCGGACTGGATACAAACACCCATTTTAAGTTTAGCTACTCCCATGGTCACATTGTCGATCTCGGAGGTAATAAATGTTCTCAGTCACAATGTATCAACATTCGGCCAAATAGTAGGGGACGCGTAGGCAGACTGGATATCTGAGATACCATTTGTTGCCGTAGTTGCACCGCTCTATATGACAGACCCCGTTGAAAGTATGATGGACACACATATGTTCAAAGCAGAATTGTGCATCCTAACTAGCAGTTTATATAATGCTGGTTCAATTGTAATTCAGGAAAGTACGATTGTGGAACGTGTTGGTAGTTAGTTTTATTGATATTCTGTATGAATACATGCGAGTGCATATCTGATCTGGATCATCATTCAGAGCTCATTTCAGTATGAATACAATTCTATTTCTACACATTCCACGAGGTGAGGATGTTGAATATTGTTCAGTGTACTGCTCACTTCAATTTTTTCGTCCGAGCACGTAGACTATTGTACTGCGCACATCTGCACCTGTTTCTTGTCCGAACACATGTGTCAATGAGACTCTTACGTATCTATTTACTATGCATCGAATTGCACAATTGAAATATGCTAATCTGGCATCTCAAGAGTGATCTGATAGAGACAAGCTACCTGGTTTATATATTCTGGGCAGTCCAACATGTCGACAAAGAAGTGCGTTGTCACAATATGTACGCTAATTTGTAACGAATTTTCAATCTTCCCATCTATTTTTATTTTTTCATCCAGCCACAATTTTCAATTTTTCAGAGGGCTATTCGTTTTGTTATTAAAAAAAAACAAAAACAAAAATCTACTTCATACAAATACTATTTAGCTCTCAAATTCTGGAGGCCTGAGCTCTTAGTTTGTTATTTACCACTTATCGAGGGCGAGGCCCTTCAAGCCGTGCAGCCGCGGCGCCGACCCCCGCCCGTCACACCACTCACACTGCTCTATAGCCTAATTAATATTTATAAAGTATAAGCCTATATACATATAACAGTTAAAAAATCTTTTTAAAAAAAGAAAATAGTAAATACAATCCATTAAAATCTTCCAACTAGACTTCAAATACGCAAATACCGTAATACGTCGTACTAGCTCTCAAATTCAGAAATTCTGGAGGCCTGACTCCTGAGCAGTGAGCGGCTGGAGGCTCTGAGTCTGGCTTCTTGTGAACCCTCAGGCGGCAGGCCTCAGCCCTTCGCCCCTGGCGCTGCCCCCCTTGCCTATCCTCAGTAACCTGAGTAACCTCATAAAGTTTAAAGTTCTAACTTTTATAATCAAAAGTTTTACGTTTAGTTCGAACTTTTTTTAAAGAAAAAGCTACAGTTTTACGTTTTAAAAGTTCGAACTTTTTGCCTACACCTCCTGAAGTGCTCCACTGCCCTCGGCGGCTCGGCCTCAGACTCCAGAGGCTCAGGGCGTGTCAGAACATTAAAATAATACAGACACCCTCGGCAGAGGCGGCCTGTGTTTCAAAATAATTTATATTTCAAATGAATTTAAAGTCGGAAGCAATTTATTTCTGATCAGTGCATCATGTGTTTTGTGTACAAGAGGAAGCAACGAGTTTATCCCGAAAAGTGCTAGCTAATTTGTTTACGCCAACTATCATTTTGATATTGCAATCGCGTGTTCTATATCTATATTGCAAAATAACGTAGGCGCATCCAATTTTCGACGACTAAAGCAAATTAAATGACAATGATCGGTTAGCGGGACCGTTTGATTCTGTATCCAATAGCCCACACGAAGGTCATGGCTCACAAAATAGTGAGTTTAAAACTTTAGTCTATTACACTTATTATGCTTGGCACAATTTTAGTTCCCTTTCTATCCTTGCCGATTTTTAGGAATGTCTGCATTCTGGGGACAGAGATGCACAACTACGTTTTGGGAACGTGATAACTAAAAAATAAATATGTTTCGAGTTCTAAGTTTGCCACACTCGAAAGTGATGACCGATACTACTTTGGAAATCTTCATTGGCAGGAGGTGTTTGCGTTTAATTTCAATAAACTTTAGTATCCTACTCCTTTTCAATTTTCATTCACATACAAACTCAGTCGCTCTGCCCTGTCATGTATATTATTTAAGGGCTACAGCAGCTAGACGAGTTGCATTTAATCTTCGCCCATGGAGGACTGTTACACTTCCCAGGTCTTTTGCAACATTTTGTGTCTTCCTTGTATCCATTGGGACAATCTGCGTCGATCTCACCGCAATACCGGTAATGTCGCCCGATACGCCCAGAACAACAGAAATTGCTTTCACATTTGACTTTAGGGTTTACCCACCCACAATTATCAGAATCTCGACAACACTTTTTGTTTGTGTTATACTGACCCCCACAGAGACTGAAAGCGACTTGCCCACATCGCAATCTCTCCGCGGGACCTCGCGACGGAGTCGGCACAGGCGATAGCATAGGGGATGGTTCAAGGCTGGGAGAAGCACTAGACGAGGCAAACGGTGAGGTACTCGCTGCCGACGATGCGACGGGCGAATTTGCAGGGGAGATTGTAGGAGAGATGGCAGGAGAAATAGATGGAAAGTTCACAGGAGAAACAACAGGTGAAGCAGTAGGCGAAAGTGCAGGGGATACTACCGGAGAGACAACGGGCGAAAGACTGGGTGCAGAAGATGGGGCAGCGGTAACTGTTGGAGTAGGGTCTGCAGCCCAAGGTTCACAGAACGGTCGCGACTTGCTGTTTGAACCCCATCGCTTCTCTTCAAATTCAGCGAATAGTTTCAAGGGATCGCTGTAGACGTCGAGCAAACGAGAAATCTCGTTGTCGAACTCGTCGAAATCAACAGATTCGGCATATCCTAGTGGCACAAAGGAGCGAACTTGAGTGGCGTACTTGTTGATCACTTCCGCAAAACGAACAGCACTCAGTGGTCCTCCAGGGTCTGTAAGTTCCGCAACTTTTGCCTTCACCTTCTCGAAGTGTCCTTTGACGCGAAGGAAACTAATATAGAGATTGTTATATGTCATCGCCATTTCAAACATCACCCCAAATCTATAAGTATCTCCAACTGAATGTTTCGTGTACTCTTGGATTTCATACAACTGTCTCTGAAAGTCTAGGCCTTGATCTTTATCCCTGTATTGTAAAACAATTTGAATAGAGTAACGATATTTGTTAGATAGATATACTAAGAATATCCCAAGTATAATAGGCTCATATACGACTGTACGATCTGCAGCACGGCCTATTTAAAAACGTACCAAAACAGATGGGACCACTTGCCACCGGTAGCAGGCCGGTACAACAAGAAATTATGGTTCAGAACATCGTATTCGAGCATAATCGTGTTGATAGCAATGAAGGTAGAGAGACTCTCCACATCGATGTATTGAGAAATAACGGCTTCAGCGGCAGTACATTCTTTGTCGTCTGTCGCATCGCGTAGCGCTGTTGTGATCAAGACCATCTCGTCATACCATTCTAAAGTGTCGTCTCCAACTTTTGCATCCAGCCATTCCTTGTTGATCGGATTGTCCCCATTGGGCACAAATCCGTTTTTGGGTGGGCTCCATTCGAAATAATCCGCCTTTAAAAGAAAATCGTCTTTGCCGAGGGCATGATTCTCCAGATAGTCGTTGTCTAGATCTTCTACTACTTGGTACAACCCGAAATCCCTGTCGTCAACAATTAGATGCACATAGGCCACTCCGATGCCAATGAACCCATCGATTCCAGAGATGAGTTCATACGCGACTGCATTGCGTAGCCGACCCATGTCCCACGGAGATTTGATAAGAATGATATCGCGTCTGCCGCGCCACTTCCCCAAAGGAGCCGTTTTGTACAATTTAACCTTCAGACTTTTCAAGTCTGCCTCGCGTGAGGAAGCACCCCTGACATTGATTTCACCGCAGGGGATTGTTAAGGGTCGGCATAGTCATCAGACTGGATGCATACCCCCATCCTCTTCTTCGGATCACCCGCAGGGTCATTGTACATTTGATTGTACGTAACGTTGTCCGTTTCTGCGGTCACAAATGTTTTTAAACGCAATGTGTCGACAGTAGACCAAACAGTGGGATATTCGTACGCAGACTGGGTATCTTGGATACCGTTCGTTGCCCCAAAGGTACCGCTTGACAGGGTGGTAAAAAGTAAGGCATGAACAATACCTCGCATGGTCGGATTAGTCATGGTTTTATAATCTATATTTGATGGGTATACTGATTAAAGTATGCTTCTTTACTTCTTCATGTACCCTCAATAAATAGTCGATTTGGACAAGCATGCCTTGGAGATAGGAGGAAACATCAATCTATGTCAGGTATTATTCGCTATTGTACATGCACCAGAGTGGCCTATCAATATACTTGCGCCAGAAGATCACTGTTTGTGACAAAATGTACACGACTCTCTGGAATTTTGTTGCGATCGAATATGTCATTCGTGCTAGAGAAAGTTGCCATTCAACGCCACATCAATCCACTTCCAGACTCAGTGGGCCAGAGCCCAGAGCTGGCATGGTATAAGGCGGTACATTTCGTTATGACGACGTGTTAAGACCGTCGGAAACTAGATTGCTACCCCGACATGTCCGGACGCCATGACTTTTATTACAGTCAGAACTCCGATCGCCATGATATTGTCCTAAGAAGACATATCGCGACGGGTCGGACACCATTTAGTTTGATAAGACATGTCGTTGCCAGGGCGGCAGGGCTCCTCAGTCGACTGCAGAGTCGGATACATGCATCGCACATTTCTTTTTAAAAATTATTTGTAAAAAAACAATCCTCTTCTTGTCTCTGTTCGGAGGCTATGAAAAATTTGTAAACAAATAAAATAAGTAAATTATTGCTTCAATTTTATGAAACAAAAAGACTCGTAGCCTTCTGTAATCAAATATTTATACAAAAGGCTATGAAATTTTAGCCTCCTAAAGTTGTTTTCAAAAAATTGTACAGAGGCTATGAAAAATCATATGATATAAAAAACGTAAATAAATGTTTTATTTTTCAGATAACGCTATGAAAATGTCTATTTTTAAATATATATATTAGTTTGTTCGCTATTTACATACATGATACACCTATCCGTTTCAAAAACTCGAAAGTCTAATTTATTGTGGAATACTACAAACATCTACAACAGGTGACGCAACACTTCGAAACCACTCTCCGAATGCTGTGATATCGCAAAGCTGTGGTAAATTGGTTTATGTCCCCGATTACGACATTTTCTGATAGCGTGTTCTTATTGTGGCACGGAGAGTTCCAGAACCAAGAAAATTCATGCCGAATGGTTATAATTGTGGGATAGTCCAGTGATAGTCCCCACTTATCAAGTGTAGTCATGTTCCATTAGCATCCAACCACACTTCATACTGCAACAAATTTGAAGCCTCTTTTAAAAAGATACATTGGAATGTATATATTTGTGGGCGAAGTGTCACTGACGTCAAGGCCTCTACCAGCATCTGAACCTATATACAGGTTCAGTGTGGTGAAAGTCCCCCATTTATTAAAAATATCATATTAGTTAATACTACCGTATATAGTACACATGTTATAAACACTTGTAATAAACAGGTTCTTACTTTTTACATTGATGCTTTTGGGAATGCCCTATATGGGCGTATACTGTTCAAGGATTTATTTATCTTATTTAAAAAGACAAAACATAATATGTACTAAAAAAGCACAATTTGTTTTAAAACAAATATGTAAAATACCAAAAGAAAATCATAACTAGCCCTCTAAATTGAGCACTAAAATAGTGAAAATATGTTTTTCAATTTTTTTAAACCTGTATTTATTTTTTAAATTTTGTTTTGATATAAAAAAAACGAAGGAAAAAAAAACGTTTTATATAAAAACAAAAAAATAGACAATGTTTTGGAATGACTAATTTTTCATTTGTTTTTTATTTTGTATTTATAAATATAGCTATTGTTTATATTTTATTGTTTTTTTCAGTTGTTGGCTCTACATTTTTATATTTTTTTAAAAACAAAATAATATTCATAGGAAACCACTCTCGTAGTTAGGGGTAAACTAAGTAGGGGTTCGGTACGAACCCCTGAAAGAAACAAACCAAAAAAAACAAGTACGGAAAAAAAACATAAGTATTTTTTTAAAACATTCAAAAAAGAATCAAAACCAAAAGAAAAACAAGTATGAAAAAAACATAGATATTTGTTAACATTCATCTTTTTTACAAATGTCCCTATGTACTCCAAACTCTATATGTAGCCTTCTGAAAAAAGAACAAAATGTGTCTGATATTAAAAATAAATAGTGATTGGTATAATGATAATATGATGAAATATAATTTTTCTTATTATTTATATGTTATATAGCCAAGTTTAAAAAAGATATATCAGTTGGCTATGTATGCTTATACATCTATATATTTTTTTTAAAAACCCTAAAACAAAAATAGCAAAAGCAAAACATTTATATATTTATTTACTGGATTGTTTATAAATAGAAAAGTTAATTGTATTTTGAAAAAAGGATCTGTTTTTCTATTTGATAATTTTAAACAATTGACAAATATCAAGAGGCCAGTTTTTTCTAATGTTTTACTTATTTAAATTGGAATTCAAATACAATGGACCTATTGGTTCAAAGCACAGGTTTACAAATTTTTCACGGTGTCTCGCATCATAAAACCCCAGAACTAAAAAACCAGTGTGTGTTTAGTTTTTTATATATACAAAACTGAGGCTATGCATACATAGCTTTCTTGTATTTTAAATTTAGAAGGCTATATGGGGCTATGGCATATATTTTAAGAAAAAAAGACAGTGAAATGTGTATTTATAAAACTGTATTTTAGCTCTCTACAGCTAGTGGCAGTAACAGCGCATACAGTATATACTAATGATATAAACCCTCCCATAGACTCTTCTGATATACTGTGGGAAGTCCTGAAGACCATCCCTCACATATATGTATTTGAGTATAGTAGCCCAGTAAGCTACACAGTGGTTGTCTTGAAAAAGGCATTGAAAAGGACACAATTATCTCAATTTCTTGCTCACGGTAGGTTGGTC